>PVKV010041575.1:0-11349 GCA_004027835.1 Alouatta palliata | reverse complement strand
ATTTTACACACACACATTCACACACTCAAGAATATGGCTGTCCTTCTGACACTTTCTGTGGGCCAAAGCTGAGCATCAATTATGTGCTATGAGTTTTCCAGCAGCAGCAGCCACTACAAATCTGCTGACTCCCTCACTTCTTAAAGAAAAATCTGTTGTGTCAAGTCATCTTGTTTTCTGACAGAAAACATCATGAGTGCTAGTCAACTCTATATGAATTTAGTACCTTGTATTTGACACGGCTTGGCCCTGTGCTAAATCTAAAGTTTTTGCCCCATAAAACAGTCATAATGGGCTGCACCTCTCTTATTTTACTGCCAGCTACTACTTTTTCTACCACCTCCAGCAATACCAGCACTGTAAAGACTACTGCTACTTCTACAACACTAGGATGACATATGGCACTCAGTATGCAACAGTTTCCTGACGATTCTCATTTAATACTCAAAACAGCTCTTATGATATAGAAGCTATCAATATGTCTGTTTTATAAATGTACAAAGGAAAGCACAAAGCAGCTAAGTACTTTGCCCAAAGTCACACGGCTAGTAAGTGGCAGAATAAGAATACAACTCTGGCTTTCTAGCTCCAGAACTGTACACTGCCCTGTATAACCACACTTAGTTAACAGCACCAGATATCTGATTGATGTATAAAGAGACAGTTAGTTTGTGTGTTTTACGTGTTGAAGTGAGAAATACGAATTTCTTTGCCAGTATAGCTGCAAATAGGATGATATCTTTTAGTTTTTCTAATTAATTGGAAGAGATCCACCTATTTTATTAGCAGTGGAATCTTCTTCTTGAGGTCTTCACTCCCAACTCTTGCTAGTTGTTAAAGAAGTTGAGGGGTCTTCTCAGTCTTTCAAACAGCAGACGGACGGCTGCGTTATTGGCTCAGTGCCCTCCTGCTTAGCCATCATCCTCACTGTCACAGTTTCCCCAGGATGAACAATTCCCTATTTCTCCACAGGCCCATCTACTGTGGTAACTATGTCTTGCTAGATTATTCACTCAGCAAATGTTGTTAGTGACCACATAATATAGGCAGGCCCCATGCTTCCTTACTAGCTGGACTGCAAAAAAGTTCACGAGAGACATAAAGAGCTTCTCCTTAAGAAGTTTATCTTCTGCTGGGAGAGATAGACAACAAGGATGGAGGCCAATAACTAAGGAAATTAACAACAGATAGTTATGAGTGTCCAAAGTAAAGAAGTAGGAAATACAGAGTGTAGTTCTGTTAAAGATAGGCAGGCAGAGCATCTGTAAGGAGATGTCATTTAAGACCCGCAATTATAAGAAATGTCCTAAAATTAGATGATGATAATGGTGTACAACGCTGAATATAGTGAAAGTATCTTTGAACTGGTAATTTTAATCAAGTGAATGTTATGATATATAAATTGCCTTTCAATAAACCTGTCAAATATATATATATATCCATATATTGAAATCCAGCAGTGGTATCACCAGATGTAGACGGCTTTGTATTTTCTGCTTCTGTGCCTACTGAAAATTCTGTTATCTAATTTGGGTAAATTCGGTTTTTATCTGAGATTTGGCTCTTTTGCGTAGATTATCACTTGTTCCTCTGAGTTACAGTTTTTACACTTCAGTCGTCTGTGAGTTTAAACGTTGAAAAACTTCCCCTTTCTAATTATTGGTAGAGTTTTGGAGGGAGGAACCTGAGATCTCATTACTCAAGTGATAGATATAAATTATTTTAATCAATTCATTATTCCAGCTTCTGTATATTTTCAATAATCTAAGCTTAAGCATATCATTGCATTTTTCTAGGTGACCTTCATTAGACTAATTGTTTCCACATGGCCTAACACCCAATCATACTTAACATACCAATTTCAAATTTGGTAATAAGATGTGGCTGTGCTCCTACCCAGACTCTCAACTTGAATTGTGATCTAAATAATCGTCACGTGTGAAGCGAGAGACCAGGTGGATGTAATAATTGAATCATTGAGGCAGTTTCCCTATGTGAGGGAGTTCTCCCGAGATCTGCTCGCTATACAATTGTTAGGTAGTTCCTCCCTAATTCATTCTTCCTCGTACCACGTTCGGGGAAGGCCTTCTGACGATCCCCAGTCATGCAGAACTGTGAGTCAATGAAACATCTTTCCTCTGCCTCCAGGGTTCAAGCGATTGTACCAGCTCAGCTTCTGGAGTAGCTAGGACCCCAGTTGCGTGCCACCGCACCTGGCTAATATTTTTTTATTTTTATTACAGACGAGGTTTCACCATGTTGGCTGGGATAATCTCGATCTCTTGACCTGGTGATTCACCCTTCCTGGCCTCCAAAAATGCTGGCATAACAGCTGTGAGCCACCTCGCCCAGGTTTTATTTATTTATTTACTTATTTATTTATTTATTTACTTAGAGGCAGGTGGGTGACCTGGCATTAGTTAATTATTTAATTTATTTAATTGCTATCATCATATATTTTTTTTAATAGAGATAGGTTTTCTTTCACAATTTTTGCCATGCTGGTCTAGATGTTCTGACCTCAGGTTATATATCCAAATCAGGCTCTCATTGTGCGTGGGATTAAAAGCCTAGTGCACCAAGCATTGCTATTTGCATGCTGATTTACTTATCTATTAATTGATATATTTAGAGGCAGACTTGAATTTATTTATTTATTTATTTACTAACGTACTTATGGAGATTCAGGTCGTATGTATCTATGTATCTATTATTTATATATTTGCAGGTAGACTTGAATATATGTATTTATCTATCTAGCTATCTAATGATTTAGAGGCAGGCTCACATTTACTGATATATTGATTTAGACCCAGGTTCGCAACATTTATTTATATACTCATATATCTGTGTGCAGGCTTACATTTATTTATTTACTTATCTATCCATAAAATGATTTAGAGGCAGGCTTGCATTTATTTACTTAGATGCAGGCTCGCATTTATTTATTTATTATTTTAGACGGAATCTTGCTCGGTCACCAGGCTGGAGTGCAGTGATGCAATCTTTGCTCACTGCAACCTCCATCTCCAGGGTTTACGCGATTCTCCCGCCTCAGCCTCTCAAGTAGCTTGAACCACAATGGCGTGACACCCTGCCTGGCTAATAGTTTTGTATTTGAGTGGAGACGGGGTTTCACCATGTTAGCCAGGATTGTTTCGATCTCTTTACCTTGTGATCCACCCGTCTCGGCCTCCCAAAGCGCTGGAATTAGAGCAGAGAGCCGCAGCACCTGGCCTTTATATATTTATTTACTTACTTATTTATGTATGTTTCCTGTGACGATGGCCGTGCTGTGTGTGGAGCAACAGGTCGGGCTGCCTGTGCCAGAGAAAGCATCCACACGCCTGGGTTTGCCGGTCTCCTTGAGCGGGACCGAGTCGGGTATGGATGAGATTCTGTGTGTGTTGCCCCAGTGTTGAGCTTGTCTCTGGGGTCGCTTTTGGGCCCCCAGTGGCAGGGTCCATATCCCGTCAGGGGGCTCCATGGTGGTGCCGAGGGCTGGCCGGTGTTTCGGGCTGGAGAGCTGCTGAACCACGCTCGTGACTGTGGCAGTGGGATCCCACGATCGTTTTATCCCATTGGCCTGGCTGTGCCCGACGTTTCTGCCCGAGCGAGCCCTTGGCAATCTCCCATGCCCCTGCCTTCGTTTGTCCTGGCCCTGCGTGTGCACCCCCTCCCCATCACCGCCTGCCAATCCCTTTCTCTCTGAATGGCTCTCTGGTTGAGCTGGGATGGTCACATCTGGGATCCGAACCGGCTCCTCCTTTTGGGGCATCGCCCCCAGCCACGGTCGCCCCTTGTCCACGTCCCCCTGCTGCATGCCTTCACTTCGGGACTCCGGTTGTCAGCCCCGCGTGGGTTTGGTGGATGTTGGAGTGGTCTTGTCAGCCTGCCCTGTGTGCGGGGAGAGGGTTCCGTGTTGCTAGATTCGACCGTGCTGGTGATGGGGGGAGCCCTGAGCCCCTGCGAGGTGTGTGGGGATCACTGAAGGCCGAGTGGCCGCTCCAGGTGCCAAATGGGACCGCTGTTGTGCTTGGAGGCCTCTTTTGGTGAGACCCAACGCATGTCCTGGCTGCTGTCGGCTGTACTCGAGGCTCCTCTCCGGATCCTCGCAGTGGCCTGCCAAACCCTTCCCACTCTCTGCCTTTCCCAGTGCCTACCCCAGTCGCCTAGACCTCACCCGGGGTCTCGTCTCCTCTAGAGCTCAATCTTCTGCTCCATGTCTGTGCGCCCCACGTTTGGGCCTCACTTCCCGGGCCCGCAGTGACCTTTCCCCAGGGCATCTTGGGTGTCGACATCTGGAGGCAGCGGTGTGTCCTCTCCCCCACTTGGCAGGTTCTGTTCGGCATGTGCAGGTGCCAGAGCACACCCCAGTGGTCTCTCCTGGCCAGAAGTCTTGTGTAAAGTTCGACCTCAGCTGTGCCGGTCACCCACCTGCCCCCCTGCTCAGGGAGTGGGGCCCCCAGGCCCGGTCCCAGTCCCTCGTCGTGGGCTGGGTGGGTGTGCTAGACAGCTTCGGTAGTCCTGGGTTGGGGAGATGCCGGTCACCCACCGTCTCCCTGTGCACCTGCGCCCTCTGGCAGGGCACTGAGTCTGGCCTCAGCCGGGACCCTGACCTCGACCGGGCATGTGTGAGGGTTCTGTGGCTGCATGGCATGACTGTCTCCAGATCGGGCACCCCGGGCCACCTCCCACTTGCCACCCGAGCCACGGGGTCCCACCCCATGGGGCGTGGGGAGCACCGTCACCCCCTCACCTCCCCTCGGTGTCTGCCATGCACTGCCGCCAGTCCCTCTCAGCTGCCCAGCATGGGTTTGGCATTGCGCCCTCCCCCTCGCAAGCAGGTGTGGATAGGGGCATGGGTGTGTGGTGGTCAGTGGTGGTGCCAGGTCCATCGTTTGGAGTGGGGGGCTTAGTGTCCCGTGGGTCCCGAAGCATTTAGGTTGAAAAAGTTAGAGTGTTTAAAGCAGGCCCGAGCCGCTTGGATACCACAGCTAGGAATAATGGAATATGACTGCGGTTCTATTTTGTCGGGTTTCGGAATTGAGGCCATGATTAAGAGGGACGGCCGGGGGCATTCATATTGCGCCGCTAGAGGTGAAATTCTTGGACTGGCGCAAGATGGATGAGAGCGAAAGCATTTGCCAGGAATGTTTTCATTAATCAAGAATGAAAGTCAGAGGTTCGAAGATGATCAGATACCGTCGTAGTTCCGACCATAAACGATGCTGACTGGTGATGTGGCGGCGTTATTCCCATGACCCGCCGGGCAGCTTCTGGGAATACAAAGTCTTTGGGTTCCAGAGAGAGTATGGTTGCAAAACTGAGACTTAAAGGAATTGATGGAAGGGCACCACCAGGAGTGGAGCCTGCGGCTTTATTTGACTCAACATGGGAAATCTCACCTGGCTTGGACATGGACAGGATTAACAGATTGATAGCTCTTTCTCGATTCCGTGGGTGGTGGTGCATGGCCGTTCTTAGTTGCTGGAGCAATATGTCTGGTTAACTCCGATAGCGAACGAGACTCTGGCATGCTAACTAGTTACGTGACCCCCAAGTGGTCAGTGTCCCACAACTTCTTAGAGGGACAAGTTGCGTTCAGCCACCTGAGATTGATCAATAACAGGTCTGTGATGCCCTTAGATGTCCAGGGCTGCACGCGTGCTACACTGACTGGCTCAGCGTGTGACTACCCTATGCCGGCAGGCACAGGTAACTAGTTGAACCCCATTCGTGATGGGGATCGGGGATTGCAATTATTCCCCATGAACGAGGAATTCCCAGTAAGTGCGGGTCATAAGCTTGTATTGATTATGTCCCTGACCTGTGTACACACCGCCCGTCACTACTACCGATTGGATGGTTTAGTGAGGCTCGCGGATTGGCCCCGCCGGGGTCGGCCCAAGGCACTGGCGCAGCACCGAGAAGATGGTCGAACTTGACTATCTAGAGGAAGTAAAAGTCATAACAAGGTTTCCGTAGGTGAACCTGCAGAAGGATCATTACCAGAGAGAGGAGGAGGCCACGGTTGCACTGCTGCCCTGCGCACCCTTCTTTGCCTGACTGATTCTCCCCCAGTGTGGCACATGCGTGGGTGGGGCCCGTGCCCGTGCCCATGCCGGTGCCAGGCCCCGCCGGCCACGAGAACCGGAGAACTCGGGAAGTGGAGACGGTTGGGATCTCGTGTGCATTGCACATGCTTGTCACGGATGTGGGTGTGAGCGGTGGGGGGGATTTCCGACAGCGTGGCCTCGATGCATGTCGGCAGGCTGGGGGCCTCCGTGCCCTCCCCACAGGGTTCCCGTCGAGGTCACCGGCTGGGTCTCCCCCGCCGCCACCTCTGTCTCTCGCCCCATGCCGTGCTGCCCCATGCCCTCCCACTCTCTCACATCCTTCCTGCTAGGGTGTCTCAAGGGTTGGGGGGCTGGCCGCCAGTCCCTGCCCACTCCTCATCTGCCCTCGCTGTCCAGGTACCTAGCACGTTCCGGCACAGAGGTTTAAAGACCCCTTGGGGGTCGCTCGTACGCCCGTGGGTCGTGGGCTGTAGGCTCATGGGGTAGTTCCATGGTGAGGGGCCCAGCCCATCCCTCGCCTCCTCCCCGGACTCTGCACACCCCCTCCCTGGCCGGGGTGCCTGCCATATGCGCGTGCGGTGACCGTCAAGTGGGGGCTTACCCGGCGGCCGTCGTGCCGTCGCACGTGCACCGTCGCACGTGCTGTGGGTCCTGCGCTGAGTGGGGTGGGGGCGGGAATCCCCGTGCGCCTGTGGGGAGTCTGTGCTTGCCTTGGGGGGGTGCAAGTGTCCCCACGGTGAAACCTTCCGACCCCTCGAAGTCTGGTCTCATTTGCTATCTTGCTGGCCATCCTGAGGCAACACCTCCGGGGGCGTGCCATGCCAGGAGGGCCTCCCCGTGTCGCGGGGGAGCCCTTGCCAAATTGAACTCGTACGACCCTTAGTGGTGGATCACTCGGCTCAAGCGTCGATGAAGAACACAGCTAGCTGTGAGAATTAATGTGAATTGCAGGACACATTGATCATTGACACTTCAAATGCACTTGCGGCCCCAGGTTCCTCCCGGGGCTATGCCTGTCTGAGCATCACTTGCCGAACAATCGCGTCTGGGGGGTGCCTCTGGCCTCCTCGTGGTGCGTGGCTGGGGGTTCCCTGGCAGGGCTCCGCCGGGCCATACGTCCCCCAAAGTGCAGAACTGGCGGCACCGATTCTCCTCTTCCGCCCCGCACCTTTGCCCTGCAGCCCTGCAGCCTCGTGTGAGTGTGGAAGAAGGGGGCCCAGCTGACTTGGGAGAAGGGGTAGCCGCTGCCCGCGAGAGGGATCAGTGGAGAGAGGGAACTGGCTCGGGCCGAGTTCTCGTGGCCACCACGGTCGCGGCCTGGGTTCCCAGCTTGGGAGCTCCCTCTTGCCGCACGTGGCTCATTGGACTGGGAAGCGTTTGCCTGGGTCAGGTGTAAGGTCCCGGGCCGTTGTTGTGGTCGTCGGTGTCGGGGGCGAGGTGCCTGGAAGGAGAGGGTGCACGGAAGCGGGGAGTGTGTTCCAGTCGCCGATGTTCGCCGCCTGCCCCCGGTGGCGGCCCGCATCCGGCAGACCACAGCTCTCCGTGGACACTCCCGTCCGCCGCAGGGCAAGCTCCTCCTCGCCCCGCCGTCTAGCCGACAGTGCTAGTGTCTGGGGCCCTAAGCCTGCCCTGCGGCCCGCACGTGACCGCGTTCCCGGGGTTGCTTGCCCTGGGCTGTGACCCGCGGGATGCCCTGGCGTCATCCGCGTCACGCACCTGCCTCCGGTTTGCGGCCACATCGTGCCATTTGGGGCCCCACCCTGTGATTCCGCGTCGGGATTGGGTGGCGCTGCCGCATCCTCGGGCCCATCCACTGCCCACCACAGGCAGTTGGAATGAGTCGCATGGGGTGTGGTGTCTGTCCCATCCCCGGTTCCTGCTCCTCCCTCCTATCACCGCGCTCCAGGGGGGTGGACGGGGGGCCGTCGGCCACGGCTCTCTCTGGCCGCTCCCCTCACCCGGCCCGTCTCCTGAAGGAGCCTTGCGGGTGGGTGGGCGTGTGTCATCCCCTTCCTCCTCCTCCTCCTCCGGAGTGTGTGCAGGGTGGCAGACTGGCCACCGCCTGCCCGCCCGTTCGTCTCCTCCTCTCCGAGCTGCAACCTCAGATCAGACTTGGTGACCCACTGAATTTAAGCATATTAGTCAGTGGAGGAAAAGAAATTAACCAGAATTCCCTCACTAACGGCAAGTGAACGGGGAAGAGCCCAGCACCGAATCCATGCCCCTCGGTGGGGTACAGGAAATTTGGCATAAGTAACACCCACTCCCCAGTGCTGCTCGTGGGGGGCCCAAGCCCTTCTGATCGAGGCCTAGCCCATGGACGGTGTGAGGCCGGTAGCTGCCCCCGGTGCACCAGGCCCGGGTCTTCCCGTAGTCGGATTGCTTGGGAATAGAGACCAAAGCAGGTGGTAAACTCCATCTAAGGCTAAATACCAGCACGAGACCGATAGTCAACAAGTACCATAAGGGAAAGTTGAAAACAACTTTGAAGAGAGAGTTCAAGAGGGCGTGAAACCGTTAAGAGGTAAATGGGTGGGGTCCGCGCATGCCACCAGGAGGATTCAACCCGGCGGTAGGTCCGGCCATGCCGGCGGCCCGGCAGATCTTTCCCGCCCCCCGTTCCTCCCAACCCCTCCACCCGTTCTCCCTCCCCCGCCGCCCCACCTCCTCCACTCTGGAGCGGGGCGGGCCCCAGCGCGTTTGGGGGTGGGTGGGCGGGGCCGGGGTGTGGTCAGTGGGGGACCATCCCCCGTCCGGGGACCGGCCGCCACCAGGCACATTTCCACTGCAGTGGTGCACTGCAACTGGCTCCGCGACAGCTGGGAAGGCCCGGCAGGGAAGATGGCTCAGGGGGCCCCATCTCTTCGCCTCCAGCCCCTTCGGGGACAGCGACGGTGGTGGACGGTCCACCCTTAGAGTGTTACAGCCCCCCGGCAGCAGCGCTTGCCGAATCCGGGGGCCGAGGGAGTGAGACCTGTCACCGCGCTCTCCCCCCTCCAGGCACACACGCCTGCGGGGGCCCTCCGTGAGGGTGTCCCCCACACAGGGGCATGCCGGCATCCATCATAGGGGCCAGGCCACCCCTCCCATGGCACGACCACTCTCCCACCCTCTCCCCCCCAGCAACAGGGATCTGCACGGGATGGGGTGGGGCAGACTGTCCCCATTGTGCCCCAGACAGGTCACGCCGTCGGGCCTGATGGGTCAGTTTCTCTCAGGCCACGCACGTGTCCCCCAAAGAGGGGGATGGCAGAGCGAGCACATGGGGTCGGTGGCGATGTTGGCTACCCACCTGATCCGTCTTGAAACAAGGACAAAGGAGTCTAAGACGTGCGCGAGTCGAGGGTTCACACAAAAGCTGCCGTAGCACAATGAAGGTGAAGGCCAGTGTGCTGGCTGGCTGAGGTGGGATCCTGAGGCCTCTCCAGTCTGCCAAGGGTGCACCACTATCCCGTGTCACCCGACGCATTGGGGAGGTGGAGCACGAGCTCACGTGTTAGGACCTGAAAGATGGTGAACTATGCCTGGGCAGGGCAAAGCCAGAGGAAACTCTGGTGGAGGTCTGTAGCGGTCCTGACGTGCAAATCAGTCATCCTACATGGGTATAGGGGCGAAAGACTAATCGAACTGTCTAGTAGCTGGTTCCCTCTGAAGTTTCCCTCAGGATAGCTGGTGATCTCGCAACCGTCCCCCATCCCCTACACAGTTTTATCTGGTAAAGCAAATGATTAGAGGTCTTGGGGCCAAAACCATCTCAACCTATTCTCAAACTTTAAATGGGTAAGTAGCCCGGCTCGCTGACGTGGAGCCGGGCATGGAATGTGAGTGCCTAGTGAGCCACTTTGGTAAGCAGAACTGGCGCTGCGGGATGAACCGAACACCAGGTTTAGGCACCCGATGCCGACACTCATCAGACCACGGAAATGGTGTTGGTTGATATAGACAACAGGACGGTGGCCATGGAAGTCAGAATCCACTAAGGAGTGTGTAACAACTCCCCTGCCGAATCAACTAGCCCTGAAAATGGATGGCGCTGGAGCATCAGGCCCATACCAGGCCATCGCCGGCAGTCGAGAGTGGAAGGGAGTAGTCGCGTGGGCATGCAGTGGCGGCAGTGGTGGGGTTCTTCCTCTCCACCCCAGCCCGCCCTGTTCCACCCTGCTGGAGCCCCATGAACACTATGCTGCAACGAGAAGGAGGGCCGCTGTGGTGAGCCTTGAAGCCTAGGGCGTGGTCCCGGGTGGAGCCGCCGCAGGTGCAGATCTTGGTGGTAGTAGCAAATATTCAAACGAGAACTTTGAAGTCCGAAGTGGAGAAGGGTTCCATATGAACAGCAGTTGAACATCGGTCAGTCGGTCTTGAGAAATGGGCAAGCGCTGTTCCGAAGGGACGGGCGATGGCCTCTGTTGCCCTTGGCTGATCAAAAGGGAGTCGAGTTCAGATCCCCAAATCCGGAGTGGTGGAGATGGTTGCTGCGAGGCATCCCATGCGGTAATGTGACCGATCTCGGAGAAGCCAGCAAGAGCCCCGGAGAGAGTTCTCTTTTCTTTGTGAAGGGCAGGGCACCCTGGAATGGGTTTGCCCCGAGAGAGGGGCCCATGCCTTGGAAAGTGTCTCGGTTCCGGCGGCATCCAGTGAGCTCTCGCTTGCCCTTGAAAATCCGGGGGAGAGGGTGTAAATCTCGTGCCGGGCTGTACCCATATCCGCAGCAGGTCTCCAAGGTGAACAGCCTCTGGCATGTTGGAACAATGTAGGTAAGGGAAGTTTGCAAGCCGGATCCATAAATTTGGGATAAGGATTGGCTCTAAGGGCTGGGTCGGTCGGGCTGGGGCACGAAGTGGGGCTGGGCATGCGCCGCTGCTGGAGGAGGTGCCGCTGCCCTTCCCATGCCCGGGTCACCCCCTCATGGCCCTCCCCCGCCCCACCCCATGCACCTCCTGCCTTCCCTCTCCACCCGTCTGTCCCCTCTCTGTCTCCCCCTCCCCTCCCTGGGGTGCGGGGCGAAGCAGGGGCAAGTGGCAGTGGTGAGGGGTGTGGCAGCGCTGGCGGCTGAGCTCGGGCACCTGGGGGGCCAGCGGCGGCGGTGACTTGACACGAGCCGGGCCCTTCCCGTGGATTACCCCAGCTGCAGCGGGCATCACGGCCGCCCCCGGGGAGCCTGGCGGGTGCCGTCTCATCCCGCCCACCCTGCCGTCTCCCGTGCGTGCAGGTCCGTGGGGCGGGGAGTGGCTGGGTGGCGGCACCTGTGGGTTGGCAGTCTGGGGTCCAT
>PVKV010041574.1:0-11350 GCA_004027835.1 Alouatta palliata | reverse complement strand
CATCCCCGTGGCCCAGCACAGCCCACCCCGGTGCCCTCTCCCACCCCACGCATCCCTGAACCCCAGCACAGCCCACGGTGGTGCCCTGCCTCTCCCACCCGATGCATCTCCACCGCCCAGCACAGCCCACCGCGGTGCCCTGCCTCTCCCACCCGACGCTCCACACTTACGTGATACATTTCTCTCTTCCAGTCTTTTGGGAAGTACTTGCTGAGCTTTTGCTCCAAATCCATAAATATGTACTCATTGTCTGAAAACAAAACAAAATGCTTCATCAGAGCTCGTGCTTCTCAGGTACCACAGCCTGTGCAAACCCGAGTGTGGCCTCCAGAGAAGACGCACAGCTGAAAGCCACCTCCAGCTGATGCTGCAGACGGGGCTTTCCTCAGCTGACAGCGCAACAAGCATCTTCACACGCGAACAGCTGTCAAACTTACTAAAACGGTTTTCCAACGTGCAGGAATATTCAAAGCTGGCACGTGCTCCGGGCATGCCCTTTGGGAAAGCAGTGTAGCAACCTGTATCCCCAGTCCCTTCCTCTGCAACCGAGGTCCCCTCTCAGCTACAGGGTAAATTGCTTAAAAACTAGAGCTGTTGGGGTTGGATGTGGCGGCTCAAGCCGGTAATCTCAGCGATCTGGGAGGCCGAGGCAGGAGGATTACTTGAGGCCAGGAATTCAAGACAAGCCTGGACAACGTAATGAGACCTCATCACCACAGAAAAAAAACATTGGCTGGGTGTGGGGGTGCACACCTGCAGCTCCAGCCTCGGGAGGCCGAGGCACAAGACTGCTTGAACCTGGGAGTTGACGGCTGCAGTCAGCCATGAACGAGCCACTGCACTCCAGGGTGGGTGACAGCAGTGAGGCCCTGCCTCAGCCAATCAATAAAAATAGAGACGTCTCTAATCCAGCACGAGCTGATCAACTTCAAGTCAACCATCCCAGCTTTACCTGTTAACCTGGTTTCCCTGGAAACTACGAGAGCTGCTTCTTTCTAAATTGTGTGTTTCTATGTTTTTAAAAATATTTACCACCGTGTGTTTCTTTATAGCCTGGAAAAGTTAAACAATTACTCTAGAGAGGAAAATAACAGCAGCACCTTCCACTGCTGTGGAGGCCGGGGCTAGGACTGAGGTGACCTGCGTGTCTCTGAAATGAACTCAAGAGGAAGTCACCACCCGCCAGAGCCCAGGGCCGCTGCTGTGGAGGCCGGGGCTAGGATTGAGGTGACCTGCACGTCCCTGAAACGAACTCGAGAGGAAGTCACCGCCCGCGGGAGCCTAGGGCCGCTGCTGTGGAGGCCGGGGCCTAGGACTGAGGTGACCTGCGTGTCTCTGAAATGAACTCGAGAGGAAGTCACTGCCCGCGGGAGCCCAGGGCTGCTGCTGGCCGCAGTAGTGGGTGCCGTGGGACCAGGCCGGCCGTGCGGGCTATTCCCGAAACTTTCACCTTATTCTGAGGCCACCGACCACTCCAGTTATGGCTGCCACCTCACAGACACCTCCCTGGTGACAAGCCAACCAGCAAAACCCGAAACATCGTCCCGGGTTCCTGTGTCAGGGTCCCCAGGTGGAGACGGGGCCAGGGCCGGGGCTGGCAATGCCTGGCGAGGCTACCAGGGGGGCCTGGGGTGACAGGCAGGGCCCACCTGAACGTAGCCTCTCAGGGCCACCGCGGTCAGCCCAGGCTCTGCCCAGCCCATCACCCTCACAGTCGGGGCCCAATGGTCCTGAGAGGCGAGGTGGGTTGGGGGACGAGGGGGTCCAGGGAGCTCACTGTGTTCCAGGCTGAGCAGAGGACCTGGCGCTGCCCTTGCTATGAGCAGAACCACGCTCCCCAGATGCATGTGCACAAGTCCTGACCCTAGCACCTCAGTTCCTGTGTTTTGAGAGAAGGCTTTTACGAAACAAGTTGTTCAGTGAAAATGAAGTCATGTGGGTGGGCCTTTATCCAGGAAGATCGGCATCCTCACAGAAAAATGGAGACTGCACCCAGAGAGGCACACACAGAGGGACGGCCATGTGAGCACATGTGGGAGCAGCCGTTGGCAGGCCCAGGGGAGAGGCCTCGGGAGGGATCAGCCATGAGGCACCTTGGCCTTGGATTCCAGCCTCCAGAACTGACACACACGTGTGTGGTTTAAGCCACGCCATCTGTGGCGGTCTGGTGGCTCAGAGTCAGGTAGGAGGGAGGAGTTGACTCGGTGGGGGAGTGGAACTCAGATACTGGACCAAATTGAGGACCAACTAAAACAGGGACGGGGGAAGCGGCTTCCCATAAGACACGCCCACCAGCCTGCGGGTCAGTTTTCCATTGCCATGGCAACACTGGGAGGTACCGCCCCTTTCCGTGGCAACAACCTGACCACCCCAGAGTTACCACCCTTTTCTAGAAACAGCTGCATAATCTTCCCTGCAGTTTCTGTGAAAGTAGAAGTGGGTGTGAGTGTGAGTGAGCCCCGCCTCTGAGCTGCTGCTCAGGCAGCCTGTAGGGAGCCCGGCTGTGGCCGGAGCTGGGCCTCTGCTGCTGCTCGGGCGGCCTGTGGGGAGCCCGGCTGTGGCCGGAGCTGGGCCTCTGCTGCTGCTCGGGCGGCCTGTGGGGAGCCCGGCTGTGCCCGGAGCTGGGCCTCTGCTGCTGCTAGGCACCAGTGCTTCCGTAAGAGCGGCTGTCTAACGCCACTGGCTTGCCCTTGAATTCTTTCCTGGGTGAAGTCCAGAACCCTCCCAGGCTAAGTCCCAATTTGGGGTTTGCCTACCCTCATCAAGAGGACCCTATGGAAGCGGGGACCCTGCCAGTCTCAGCAGGGCTCACAGCTGTGGTGTCAGTATGCGTCACAATTTGGAGCTGAGGCCTTGAGGTGCCGTGATTCCCCCAAGGTCCTCACCGGACTGCCGGCTCCAGGGCCCGGGGCTGTGTCCCTGCGCAGGTCACCCCCTGGCTCAGGCCTTGCTTTCCTGCCTGTGGGACCAGACCGTAGGGTGCGATTCAGCGCTGGAAACTGAGGATCCTGGAGGAACCTCAGATGCAGAGCAAGTGCCGAAAACCACCCCGAGGAGGCGCATTCGGTGTGGCTGTGCCGTGTGACACGCTGATGGGGCTCCACCGTGATGCCAGTGGCTGGTGCCATGGGTCAACCTTCGAGGGGGAGGAGGAAGAGCAGGCAGAGCAGAGGACTTTCAGGACAGGAAGGCTCTTCTCTGTGACACCTGAAGGTGACAGACACCTGACATTTCACATTTGTGCAAACCCAGAGGACGTGCCACAGTAGGAGAGCGCCCCACGCCTACCCGACCCCAGCCTGTGAGACGCCAGTCACCTGGGCTTCTCAGCGGGCGGACGCACCGCCCTGGGGAGACGCTGGCGTGCGGGGAGGTCTGCGTGGGAAATCTCTGGCCCTTCCTCTCAATTTTCTGTGAACCAAAACTGCTCTAAGAAATAAAGTCTTAAAATCCTAGTATCTCTTTCAAGTCTGAGATTCAAGGCTCCACAGGGAGAAAAAAAAAAAAATGTGTGACTCAATCATAAAAGTCTTAATTGCAGCAAACGTGACCCACCCGGCTGGCACCAAACTGCCATGAGCACCCACCAGAGGGGGCTTCGGGAAAGGTAAGGCGTTGTTCTTTTTAGAACATGATGAGACTATACTCACACCAGCAGTCCCAGGACCCAGGGCCGTGGGCCGTGGGTAGTGGGCCACGGGCCGTGGGCAGTGGAGTGGGGCAGGCACAGTTTCCACCCCGTCAAGAGTCCAATCACCCGGCTTCCTTCCTTGTGCAGTGTCGGGGCAGGGCAGGAGTCCCTCATGCTGCGGCGCTCGGGGACCTGGTCCGATGATGTGGACGCAGGGTCCCCAGCAGACCCTGAACAGCAAGACTTCTGGAGGCCAGGACGGCCACTCTCATAGTCACCACCCTCCTTGGGCAGAACCTGGTGCAGGAGGCAGCCCTGTGAGCAGCCACCAGAGAGCAGGTGACTGTTGCAAAAAGTACTTCTGGGAGTTTGACCTCGCAGGTGACGCAAAACAATGTGCGGTCCCCCTGCGTCTGCTGAGGATTGGTTCCAGGACGCCCCTTGGATGTCAAAACCCGGAATGGCATAGAGTTTGCATGTACCCTGCACGCATTCCTGTGTACACCTCAAATTACCAGAGGTTCCTTATAATACCCGACACAATGTAAATGCTGTGGAAGTCATTGTTACACTGTGTTGTTAAAGTAGTATTTTTTTTTCTTTTCTTTTTTTTTTTTTTTGAGATAGAGTCTCACTCTGTCACCCAAGTTGGAGTGCAGTGGCACGATCTCGGCTCACTGCAACCTCCGCCTCCCAGATTCAAGCGATTCTCCTGCCTCAGCCTCCTGGGTAGCTGGGATTACAGGTGTGTGCCACCACGCTCAGCTAATTTTTTTTTGTATTTTTAGTAGAGACGGGGTTTCAACATGTTGGTCAGGCTGGTCTTGAACTCTTGACCTTGTGATCTGCCCGCCTCAGCCTCCCAAAGTGCTGGGATACAGGCGCCAGCCACCAGCCCGGCCTAGCTGTGTTATTTTTATTATACTCTTTATTGTTACTATTTTGAGTATGTTCAACATGAGGTAAGTTAAATCCGAGGATGCGGAACCTATGGGTACAGAGTACCAACTGTCTACTCTTATTTATATGAGAAAATCTGCAGTCCTGAAATACAAGTTAGCCACAGGACAGGTCAGTCTCAGATTCCCTTACAGCCACCTGCATCACAAGATGACAATACTCTGTCTCAAATTGCTAGCTCCTTCTGGAAATAAATGAAGACACCAGTGAGGAAGACTCACCCACAGAGGCCGGCAGAAAGGGCATCCTAGGGCCGGGCAACCAGCTCAGCCCCTCTCCACCCTGCCTGTCTTTCTTTTTTTTTTTTTTTTAAGATGGCACCTCCCTCTGTCACCAGAGTCTGGAATGCAGTGGCACGATCTCCACTCACTGCAACCTCCACCTCCCGGGTTCAAGCGATTCTCCTGCTTCAGCCTCCTGAGTAGCTGGGATTACAGGCACCTGCCACCATGCCCGGCTAATTTTTTGTATTTTTAGTAGAGATGGGGTTTCACTGTGTTAGCCAGGATGGTCTTGATCTCTTGAGCTCGTGATCTGCCCGCCTCCGCCTCCCAAAGTCCTGGGATTATAGGCGTGAGCCACCGTGCCCAGCCCCTGCCTGTCTTTCTAATCCTTAGTACCACAGCTCTTTTAGGCAGCGTTAGATGCAGGTGGGAGGTTCCAGGGTGTCGTCAGCCTCAGTTTCCTTTTGTGTCAGGGAGGATCTAACACTCGGCCTCATCAGTAACGGCAGCAGCTCGCTGATTGGACACTGCATGCCATGCTCTGTGCTGACGACTCTGAGCCAATCCCTGTATCTTTAATGTGATGGCACTGTTATCTATCCCATCTCACAGACGCGGAGGCCCAGGCTTGCAGACGCTGTTCCCACCCCATGCCAGGCCAGAGGCCCTCGAAGCCAGGGGTTAGCAAACCAGGGCCGCAGGGCAAACCCCAGCAGCCACTTGCTCTTGTAAAGAAACTCCTGTGGGGACAGCTGCAATTGCCTGTGATGCCACGTCCATGGCTGCTTTCGTGCTGCAAAGTCTCAATATTGACTCTCTGGCCTTTAAAGGAAACGTCTGCCAATGCCTGGTCTAAGCAAACGCCACGTGAAAAGGTCTAGATCACCCTTCTCTGGTCCTCACTCCCCTGAATTCACCATTCGGGTACTCGAGCTTGAACTCAGCGTTTGCAGCATGAGTGGCGCGTGTTTAGCAAAGTTTGGTAAAGGATCTGGGGTTACCTCGGCCTCTGTCAGGTCAGCAAAAGGCCCTTTATTTGTACATTCATTACCTAAATCGCCCTGCTGTAACCTTCCACCCTCCACCTCAAATCACAATGAGGAGGAAGTACTTCCTTATACTTAACCTCAAACACTAGGAGAACAATTCTTGCGGCGACACTGATCTAGAAGACAAAGCTGCTTGTTTCTCAAAATCAGCACAGTTCACTAAACCTTAGCACGCCTAGCAGTGGGACAGCAGATGCCATCACCTGTGGTCATGGGCACACCCTTCTGAGCCCCGCCACAGTGCCCCGCTGTACGGCCAAACCAGTCTAGACGTCACCATGAAGACATTCTTGAGAGCAACACTCGGGCCGGGCGTGGTGGCACACACCTGTGACCCCAGCACTTTGGGAGGCAGAGGCAGGTGGACTGCGGGAGCCCAGCAGTTCCAGACCAGCCTGGGCAACATAATGAGACCCGGACTCCACAAAAAAATACAAAAAGTATCTGGCTGTGATGGTGCGCATCTGCGGTCCCAGCCACTCTGGAGGCTGGAGCCAGAGGATCCACCGAGCCCGTGAGGTCGAGGCTGCAGTGAGCCCTGATCATAGCACTGCATTCCAGCCTGGGTGACAGTGAGATGAAGGAAGGAAGAAAGGGAAGAAGGGAGGAAGGGAGGGACTGATTGATTTACATTAGTAGACTGAGTAAAGCAGATGGCCTTCACGTGCAGGTGGGCCTCGTCCAGTCGGTTGAAGGACTCAGAGGCTAAGAGGGGAAGACTGAGGTCCCCTGTGGAGGAAGGAACTCTGCCTCCAGACGGCATTCAGACGTGGAGCTCTTCCCCCAGCCTCCAGCCTCCCGGCCTGCCCTGCAGATCCCACACTTGCCGGCCTCCAACAATCACATGCTCCAGTTCCTTAAAATAAATCAGCTTCTCTCCCTCTCCCTATACATACACACACAGTCTACAGAGAGAATGGAATCAGAAGGATATGTGTACAGAGACATATACATACATCTGTCGTGCTCGTGTTTGTGCGTGTGTGCACATGTGTGTGTGCATGTGTGCATATGGATGTGTGTGTGTATGTGCACGTGTGTGCGTGTGCACATATGCCTGTGCGTGTGTGCAGATGTGCGTGTCCGCGTGTGCATGCGTGCACACGTGTGTGCATGTGTGTGCATGTGTGTGTGTCTACGTGTGAATGTGTGCATGTGCGTGTGTGCGTGCATATGCATGTGCGTGTGCATGCACATGTGTGCATGTGTGCATTTTCGTGTGTGTGTGCATATGAATGTGCCCATGTATGCGTGTGTCACGCTGGTTGGTCCTGCTTCTCTGGAGAGCCTTGACTGGCACAGGCACAGCCTGGTGGAGGAAGGGCATCTTGCTGTTGGAAGGGGAAGGACTGGCCTTGGTTCCAGGTTCCCCTGAACCCTGCAGAGTGGGGACAACAAGCACCCTCCAGAGCCTCCTCACTCCCTTCCCAGTGAGAGTCGTCCTCTCAGCTCCTGGCAGGCAAATCGGGGACGCACTGTGGAGCTCCATAGACACACTTGGAGCCTGTTGATTGAACAAAGACCTGAGCTTCCCCCACCGTGCCCACTGCCTGTGACACTGGCGTGACAGCAGGGGACTACTGCAGGGCTGCCAGGCGCTGGACACCGGGACCCTCGTTTACTGTCACAGGAGCGAGCTCCGGGCAGCAAGGGCCAAGGCCAGGTGGGCATCGCTCTCACTCCCTCTCGATCCCTCTCTGCCTCTGTCTCTGTCTCTCTGTCTCTACCCCTCTTTGTCTCTGTCTCTATCTCTCTTTGTCTCTGTCTCTGTCTCCATCTCTCTGTCTCTACCCCTCGTTGTCTCAGTCTGTCTCTGTCTCTCTGTCTCTACCCCTCTTTCTCTGTCTCTCCCTGTCTCCGTCTCTCTGTCTCTACCCCTCGTTGTCTCAGTCTCTGTCTGTCTCTCTCTGTCTTATTTTGCCTTGCCTCTATATCTAAGCCCCAAATCACAACTCTTGTTTTTTGCTATAGGCCTCAAAAATGTACACAGTTTACGAAATGTCTCAAAAATGTACACAATTTATAACTTATGAGATAATTAGAGCAAGAAATCCAAGCACTTCCTATTTAAAAAGTCCAGATTTCCAAAACAAGGGCTCTGGTCACAAACCAAGAAGTGTATCTGGGGTGGAGAAGGTCCTGGGGCCAGGGGGCTCTTCTGGGTGGAGGCTTGGGCCACAACCCCAGGGAGGTTGAGGGGCTGGGTCTAGTCTGCCCTACTTCTGTGGAGGGGGATTCCTGGATCACCAGGAGGAAAGATGATCCCAGATTCCTTTCTTGTCCCCAGGCCAGTGAGCTCAGCCACAGGCTGTCTCAGACGTCCGGCCTCAAGGGGCCCGGGAAGAAGGGGACAGCTTCAAGGGGAGGCAAGCAAGGCTTGGCTGGTAGGAGTCAGAAAGTCCCCCCAGCAGGGAACTCCCCCACAGGGTAAAGACCTCTCCAGAGCACAGGCAAAGACTAGCTTATCGGCCAGCAATGCCTGTGGGGGCAGTTCCAGGCCACCCTCCCAGCCCCTCCTGTTGCTCCAGGGCTGTCGCAGGCCCTCATCCTGCGTGGACCCCCCAGACTCAAGGGTCCCCTGCTCCCTGCCTCCCAGGCCTCCCCCTGCCTCCTGGGCCTCCCCGTGCTGGCACATGTGCTCAGACACACGGCAAATGCCCATGAGCTCTTCCTTTAGCATCTGGGGAGCTGACAGCCAGGACTGTGCCTCAGTCAAAAGGGAACAGGGTTAGAAGCCAGCCCAAGCCATGGCCACCGCCCCATGACTTGTCTGCAACTTTCCAATGCCAAGGACCATCAGCATGTAAACTGGGAGAATCCTTGGTCGTCGGGAACCTGCCCCATCTGGGAGATGGATTCCTGGTCACCAGGAGACGCCCTGCCGTGCACCCCAGTGCTGGGAGGGAAGGTCTTTCCCCAGGGAGCTGCAGCGGGACCTCTGGGGGACCCCCACGCTCCACCCTCAGAACCTGCAAACACCACCTGCTGTCTCTAGGTCTCGGGGACGTCGGGGGCTGTGCACTGAGCTCGGCTGGGGCGTGAAGTCCCCTCACACCGCGGTCGCCTTGGAACTGTGTCTCCCAGAGGCCGTCTCCACCAGTCACCCTCCCAGTGCGGGGCCTCACATAGGGGAGGGGGACGCTCTGGGACTTTTCTCTGCCTTGGGAGAACAGTGAAGCCTCAGTGCCAAGAACTCGGGAACAGACAAAGCAGAGTGGCATAAGCCAGAACTCTCCCCCCAAACACGGCCGCTCCAACGGGTCAGTGAATGTCCCATCACAGCCATCGACGTGATCCTCATCCAAAGCAAAGGGTCCCGGCCCGAGTTTTCCAGGCAGCCCCTGAATCCCCCCCACTGGCCCCGCCCAATTTTTTTTTTTGGTTGTTTAAGAGATTTTGAGTCCTTCAGTAGTGAAAGATGCCAAGATCGGGGCCGGGACTTCCTGACTTTCCCCCTCATGCCCTCCAGACTAATTTTCTTTGCATTTCTAAAAATCACAGCGAGATGACACCAAGCACAAAACCAAAGGCAAAATTGGTCTCCCTCAGGTCAGCATCCCGGCCTCCCCTGGGTGACTCGCCGTGATTTAAAAGTCGGAGACATCTGTCCCCAGCCCTCGGAGGGCCCAGGTTGTGCTGGGGGCCCGGGGTGGGGGAAGCTCTGTGTTTGACTGGGCTCCAGCTCGGGGCGGCTGCTGGGACAGCCCGTAGCTTATCCAACACGGCGCCCCCCGACCTCCAGAACTTCAGGGAGGGGAATTATATATAAGAAACTGGACCAGAGCTCGCCTGCACTACTCCTACTTCTGGAGTCCGCAGGACCACACCAGGCACCCATCGGAGCCTGGAACATTCCCTGCGTGCCTGTCCACACACGTCCCAAATGCAGGCAGGTCGGGTGGGGAGGGCGCTGGTATCTCAGTCCCTGGGCTGGCAGACAAAGGGCTGGCAGCTGTCCAGGGCAGAATCGGCCCCAGAAGGGCCTCAGTCACCCGGCTCAGAGGGCTGCGGGTCGCTGGATGCAGGCACTCCAGGTGCTTCCGAGCAGAGCTCAGAAAGAGGAGGGCACCGGCTGCAGCAGCCCCACAGCCCAGGCGGCCCAGAGAGGCCAGGATCCCCGGCCTTTACCAGGCTTTACCGGGAGGGGGGATCCCCGGCCTTTACCAGGCTTTACCGGGAGGGGGGGATCCCCGGCCTTTACCAGGCTTTACCGGGAAGCGGGGGATCCCCGGCCTTTACCAGGCTTTACCGGGAGGCGGGGGACCCCCGGCCTTTACCAGGCTGTACCGGGAGGGGGGATCCCTGGCCTTTACCAGGCTTTACCGGGAGGGGGGGATCCCCGGCCTTTACCAGGCTTTACCGGGAAGCGGGGGATCCCCGGCCTTTACCAGGCTTTACCGGGAGGCGGGGGACCCCCGGCCTTTACCAGGCTTTACCGGGAGGGGGGGATCCCCGGCCTTTACCAGGCTTTACCGGGAGGGGGGATCCCCGGCCTTCACCAGCCTTTACCGGGAAGCGGGGGACCCCCGGCCTTTACCAGGCTGTACTGGCAGGTGGGGGATCCTTGGTTTACCAGGAGGCAGGGGATCCCCGGCCTTTACCAGGCTTTACGGGGAGGCGGGGATCCCCGGCCTTTACCAGGCTTTACCGGGTGTCGGGGGACCCCCGGCCTTTACCAGGCTTTACCTGGAGGGGGGATCCCCGGCCTTTACCAGGCTTTACCGGGAGGCGGGGGACCCCCGGCCTTTACCAGGCTGTACCGGGAGGGGGGATCCCCGGCCTTTACCAGGCTGTACCAGGAGGTGGGGGATCCTTGGTTTACCAGGAGGCAGGGGATCCCCCGCCTTTACCAGGCTTTACCGGGAAGTGGGGTGGTCCTGGGAGGTGGAGACGCTAATGTGAAGCCTGCGGGTCAGGACTCAAGGCCCCAGCCCCATCCCGGACATTGCAGCTCCCTGCTGGCAGCCTCCACAGCTCCGCGCCCTGCGCTGCACTAGGAAGCCGGGCCTGACTCTGCACTGACAGGGACTTGAATCCCACAAGTGAGGAACGACTTCAGGACGAGATGACGCAGAGAGAGCATAACACCCACCGCCAGCACCCCTCCCTCAAAGAAACCAGGCTGCTGTGTGAACACCCGCCTCCTTCCGCTCGCTGCCCGTGGGACAGAGACAGACGTGAATGGCGGCTGTGGACAAGTGTGTTAACTGGGCCAGAGTCTCCCCTGCACACTGGGACAAGTCCTTCAGTATCAACCCTGATGGCAAGACTGACCTCTGCTGCTCCCAGGCGCAAGCCCGGCACGGGGTGCTGTTCCCCACCTTGCTGTCCCCGCCCACGAAACCCCCGGCAACACTGTGTACGGTTCCTAGTGCTGTGGGAGGCTGGAACCCCCACCTCACCCACCATGACACTTCCTCCACCTCGCCCCCCACGACACTTCCCCAACCTCGCCCCCCACGACACTCCCTTACCCCACCTTGCCC
>PVKV010041573.1:0-11350 GCA_004027835.1 Alouatta palliata | reverse complement strand
TTTTGATTTGCATTTCTCTAATGACCAGTGATGATGAGCATTTTTTCATATGTTTGTTGGCTTCATGTATGTCTTCTTTTGTAAAGTGTCTGTTCGTATCCTTCACCCACTTTTGAATGGGCTTGTTTGTTTTTTTCTTGTAAATCTGTTTCAGTTCTTTGTAGATTCTGGATATCAGCCCTTTGTCAGATGGGTAGACCGCAAAAATGTTTTCCCATTCTGTTGGTTGCTGATTCACTCTAATGACTGTTCCTTTTGCTGTGCAGAAGCTGTGGAGTTTGATTAGGTCCCATTTGTCAGTTTTGGCTTTTGTGGCCAATGCTTTTGGTGTTTTGGTCATGAAGTCCTTGCCTATGCCTATGTCCTGAATGGTTTTGCCTAGATTTTCTTCTAGGGTTTTTATGGTGTTAGGTCTTATGTTTAAGTCTTTAATCCATCTGGAGTTAATTTTAGTGTAAGGTGTCAGAAAGGGGTCCAGTTTCTGCTTTCTGCACGTGGCTAGCCAGTTTTCCCAACACCATTTATTAAACAGGGACTCCTTTCCCCATTGCTTGTTTTTGTCAGGTTTGTCAAAGATGGGATGGTTGTAGATGTGTTGTGTTGCCTCAGAGGCTTCTGTTCTGTTCCATTGGTCTATATCTTTGTTTTGGTACCAGTACCATGCTGTTTTGGTTACTGTAGCTTTTGCCATTCACAATTGCTACAAAGAGAATAAAATACCTAGGAATACAACGAACAAGGAACGTAAAGGACCTCTTCAAGGAGAACTACAAACCACTGCTCAATGAAATAAGAGAGGACACAAATAGATGGAGAAACATTCCATGTTCATGGCTAGGAAGAATCAATATCGTGAAAATGGCCACATTCATTATTTTTATCCTGAGATTTTGCTGAAGTTGTTTATTATCTTAAGGAGCTTTTGGGCTGAGACTATGAAATTTTCTAGCTATAGGATTATTTTGTCTGCAAAAAGGGTAGTTTGACTTCTTCTCTTCCCGTATAGATGCACTTTATTTCTTTCTCTTGCCTGACTTCCCTGGCTGGGACTTCCAGTACTATAAATAGGAGCGATGAGAGAGGGCATCTTTGTCTTATGCCAGGTTTCAAGGGGAATGTTTCCAGCTTTTTGCCTATTCAGTATAATGTTGGCTATGGTTGTCATAGATGGCTCTTATTAGTTTGCAATATGTTCCTTTGATGCTTAGATTATTGAGAGGTTTTAAACATGATAGTGTGTTGAATTTTATCAAAAGTCTTTTCTGCATCTATTGAGATAATCATGTTTTTGTCTTTTGTTCAGTTTATCACACTTATTGTTTTGTGTAAGTTGAACCAACCTTGAACCCCAGGGATAAAGCCTACTTGACTGTGGTGAATAAACTTTTTGATGTGTTGCTGTATTTGGTTTGCCAGTATTTTGTGAGGATTTTTACATAGATGTCCATCAAGTATATTGGCCTGAAGTGGTTTTTTTGTTGTTGTTATTGTGTTTCTGCTTATGGCTAGCTAGTTATCCCAGCACCATATATTGAATAGGGAGTCCTTTTACTATTGCTTATTTTTGTCAGCTTTGTTTGCTGGCCTCATAGACTAAGGGAAGAGTCCTTTCTTCTCATTTTTTTTTTTTTTTGAATAGCTTCAGTAGGAATAGTGCCAGCTCTTTTCGTACATTTGGTGGAATTTGGCTGTGGATCCATCTGGTTTTTTATTTTTGGTTAGTAGGCTATTTATTAAGGATTCAATTTCAGAGCTTGTTATTGGTCTGTTCAGGGATTCAATTTCTTCCTTCCTTCCAATTTCTTGGGACCAGTGTATGTGTCCAATAATATATCCATTTTTCTAGCTTTTCTAGTTTGTGTGCATAGAGGTATTCATAATGTTCTCTGATAGTTATTTGTATTGCTGTGGGGTCCCCCAGTGGTAACATCTCCTTTGTTGTTTCTATTTGTGTTTGTTTGGATCTTTTCTCTTTTCTTGTTTGTTTAGTCAGTGGTCTATTTTATTAATTTTTTCAGGAAATCAGTTCCTGGATTCACTGATTTTTTGCATCTCAGTCTCCTTTAGTTTAGCTCTGATGTTGGTTATTTCCTGTCTTCTGCTAGCTTTGGGTTCAGTTTGCTCATGGTTCTCTAGTTCTTTAGTTATGATGTGAGATTGTTAACTTGAGATCTTTCTAACTTTTTGATGTATTTAGTGCTACAAATTTCCCTCTTAATACTACCTTAGCTGTATCCCAGAGATTCTGGTATGTTGTGTCTTTATTCTCATTCGTTTCACAGAATTTTTTGATTTCTGCCTTACTTTCATTATTTATCCAAAATTCATTCAGGAGCAGGTTACTCAATTTCCATGGAATTGTATGGTTTTGAGCAAATTTCTTATTTGTGATTTCTGACTGATTATGTTGTGGTTTGAAAGAGCGGTTGTTATGATTTCAGTTCTTTTGCATTTGCTGAGGAGTGTTTTGTGTTTGATTATGTGGTCAAATTTTAGATTATGTGCCATAACATGATGAGAAGAATGTATATTCTGTTGTTTTCGGGTGGAGAGTTCTGTAGATGGATATCTATGAGGTTCATTTGGTCCAGTGCTGTGTACATATCCTAAATATCTTTGTTAATTTTCTGCCTTGATAACCTGTCTAATACTGTCAGTGGGGTGTTGAAGTCTCACACTATTATTGTGTGAGTCTAGATCTCTTTGAAGGCCTCTAAGAACTTGCTTTATGAATCTGGGTTCTCCTGTGTTGGGTTCATATATATTTGAGATAGGTATTCTTGTTGAATTGAACCTTTTACCATTTTGTAATTATTTTCTTTGTCTTTTTTTTGATCTTTGTTGGTTTAAAGTCTGTTTTGTCTGAAATTAGGATTACAATGCCTACTTTTTACTGTTTTCCGTTTGCTTGGTAGATTTTTCCCCTCCTCATGGAACTTCAGTTCCATGAGGGCTTGAAACTTCTGTATTGAGTACAATTCTTAGATCAGGTAATAAAGACCTCTATCCTGGGCCCTGCATTTTAGAGGGCTCTCTGTGAGCCCTCCTCTATCTGCACCACTCTCCAAGGGGAGATTTATCTATAAGAAGGGACTCACCCAGAGCCTATACCATCCTTCTTTTCTAGATAATGCTCTAAGATCCCGGACCCTGAAATTTCAGACCCTTAAAGACTTGTGTCTGCTTCCATCATCTGTAAGTATTCTCTCCCTTCATCCAGTCAACTGAGGTTGCTCAGTGCCACTGGTGTGTTTGCCCCTAGGCCCAAGGCAGGGATCTAGGGCAGCTCTTTCTATGTATGTGTGGTATACAAATAGCTTCAGTATGTGTGCTGGAGTGTCCACAGGGGTTCACATGGACTCCTTCCCAGTGTGTGATGAAACTTGGGATGTGATGAGAAGTAGAGAGAGCTAGGGCCTCAGTCTGCAAGTGAGGGGCCAGAGTTCTAGGGAATGGCTCTCTCTTCCCTGCCAAATTCTAGTGTGGAACAACAAGGAATCTGGTACTAAATTCAATCTTGGCCTTCCATGTTACTATGAAGGTATATTTTTAAAAGTTAAGGAGTAGAACATATTTTATTCAAAGGTTAGGTTGTTATAAGCAGTGCTGTGTTTGTAAACGCTTAACAAAAGACTCTCTGAAGACAAACCAACAAACCAAAAGGCAGTTTGTAGTGTTCGCCATTTACCACGGTCTAAATGTTCCCACCATGGCTGATTTCAAGCTACCAGTACAACATTAATAAATTTGAATTTGGGAAGAGAGGCCTATGGCCTGTAAGAAAGAGCTGGCTCCAGCACACCAGTGTTTATAATTTTAAATATTTAGACATCTGGTATAGGGAACTCAATTTTTATCTCATCCTGGGTCCCCCAGATGTTAGTGACAGGCTCTAGTGCACAGAAAAGCACCAGCATGGAGTAGTGTCTCTTAAATACTTCTCACATAAAGGACTCTGTTAGTTGTGTGAATGTAGGCAAGCCATTCATCTATAAATTAATCTGTACTTTACAGAGTTCTTGACTAAATGAGACAGTTTTTATGAAAGCAGCTAGCATAGTTCTTGGCATCTTGCATACAACCAATAAATGTTGTTGAAAGAATAAGTACTAGACATTCAATAAATTTTAATTTCTTTTTTTTATTGTCATATTTAGGGAAAATTCAAGTTTTCTAGTTTAAACTGTTCCTAGGCATTTGTAATCTTCTGCAGTTCTTTCTAGGTCATGACAAATGCCCATTTTTAAAGGGATTTTTTTTTTTTCTTGGAGAACCCTTTGTGATAAGTATCTCATTTTCATAAAGTTCCCAAGGGAACAGTGCTCACACAGTGTAACTCATTTTAGAAAGTTTGGTAAAATTCCATTTGGCTGCATGTCTGTTATCTGAGCCTAAGGGAAGAAAGTCTGTGTTTTATACTCTGACTTTGTTCTCAGCTGCATTTTGTATCCTGGGAGAGTGGAGAGAAAAATGGCTTTGAATTAATACTTGAGATTTAGTCATTCCGTATGTTGCCTTCAGTAAAGAATGTCTTGAGTTTTCAAGATGAACACATGAGAAATAAAGACATGTACAAGATTCAGCAGTGGCATTCTCTCACTCATTTGCTTGGCTAATTGAATAAAGCTTAATGACGAATGATAATTTATATTTGAAACAGTTGTCATCTGTGAGCATATTCCATTGCTTGGTAATTTATACACAGTATAAGCATTTTGCTCTTTTCTCAGTAATTTCTAATAGCAGATGTTTTAACTCTGGTGAGGACTTTTTCTTTCTCCTAAAGTATTTCAGTGTTGTTACATGCCTTAAATGATCCTTTTTCTCCCTCCTCAATATTTTTTCAGCGACTAGACTTTCTTTTTTTTTTTTTTTACTTTTTTAAGACATTTTTTATTTCACAGTGCTACAAGTAGCTTTTTTTTTAACCTACCAGTTCCTAAGAAAAAGTTTTGCTGACTCCTGTTTCTCTAAGCTCAAATCCCTAAAAAAATTAGCAAAGTTCTTGTCTTAGAGTTTTCCTTTATACCATCAAAAAGGAGTCCTTTCTCCAAAAGATCTCCCAAAAGGAAAGCCCTATGATCAGATCCCAAATGTGTTAAAAAATGCATTGGAACAGGCTGCTGAGTGAAAACGTAGATTTGTCAATATGAACATCAATGTAAAGTCAGAGCCTAGGGAAATAATCAGTAAATTAGAAGTATACAGTAATTTGCAACTTGGAAGCACCTTAGACACTTTCTTACACACTAATCTTATTTTATAGTTGATGAACATGAGCTAATTCTAAGCTGAAGTAAAGCCAGATGTTACCAGAGGACACTCCAGAAGTTTTCATCTTTATATTAGCTGTAGTAAGTTAGGTCATGGTATGTAAATAAACAACTGCAAAAGCTTAGTGGCTTAAGACAAAAGAGAGATATTTCTCACGTATGTGACACGCCCATTATGAGTCATCAGGGGGCTCTGCTCCATGAATTTGAGGATTGCAATTGATGAAGCCTCTTGTATTAGTCCATTTTATGTTGCTATAGTGGAATACCTGAGGCTGGGTAATTTATAAAGAAAAGAGGTCTATTTTGGCTTATGGTTCTGCAGACTGTATAAGAAGCACAGTACCAGCACCTGCTTTTGGCGAAGGCCTCAGGAAGATTTTACTCATGGCAGAAGGTGAAAGGAGAGTGGGCTTATCACATGGTGGGAGAGGAGAGGGGTGTAGGGGAGGAATAGCAGAGGGTGGGGGGATTGGGGAGGGATAGCATTAAGAGAAATACCTAATGTAGATCACGGGGCGATGGATGCAGCAAACCACCACCATGGCACGTGAATACCTATGTAACAAACCTCACGATCTGCACATGTACCCCAGAACTTAAAGCATAATAAATAATTTTTTTTAAAAAAGTTTGTATTTATAGGAAGCCCTAAAACAGACAACACTAATTTATGGTGAGAAAAAGCAAAAGAATGTTTGCCTGTAGGGGATGGGGAGGATAGAAGTAGGAATGAGGGAATTTTTGGGGGCAACAAAAATGTTCTTTACCTTGACTGTAATGATATTTACATAGAAATATATATTTATTGAAACTTATTAAATTGTACATACACTTAAGATCTGTGTACTTCAGTGTTTGCAAATTCTAACTCAATAAAAATAGAATATAAAAAAAATCCCAGTCGCAATATTTGCAAATCCTTATTACTCTTACAGTTATTGACAATTTTCAAATGTGTTAACACATAGACTTAGATAGTAAACATGGAATGCACTAAGGCATAATAAGACCTTAAAAATAGGATTTTTAAAAAATGCAATTCTGGAAAATGTAGAAAATTATCTAGAAAATTATCATGTAACTATGTGCCTGAAAAGTTTCTTCCATCGTATAGAACATGCTATCACCTGGCTGAGTTAGTAAGACTCTTGCCACTGCAGGATAAATGATATTAAGATATCTAGGGAATGGATTAGTTGAAATGTAAGACATAATTACAAACAAGAGTTAGAGGAAGAAAGCTGATAGCATCCCTGCCGTGCCAGCTCAAGGATTTGGCAGTACAGATGGAAGTATTAGTCTCTATAGCACATATCCAGTAGCATTTGAGACCTACAAATCATTTCCCTTGCCAAAACCATTTTTGCAACAAAATCTAATTTTCGTGTTTTTTTTTTTTCCTTAGAAGAAAATAATGGACTGCTCAGGCTAATATGAATATTTGACATTGGAAAGTTGGAGTTTTTACTATTACTCAACAAATGGCCTCTAGTTTTTATGCTTCAGTTTGGACATTGTGAGGCAGTCTCAGTAAGTGTTATCAGCCCTGGGAGACTGATAGTTTCTCAGCTGCATAGCCAATATTTGATTGTGGTAAATTCATCCAGGAAATGCTACTGGTTAAGACCTTCTACTTACCAGCCAAGTGACCTTCTCTTGGCAAATTCTGACCTCTCTCACCATCTCTCACCTGCAACAGACAGATCCTGCTTGCTTCTCCATTGGTAACGTTATCCTCAAAGTGTAATGTGAGGAGTGCTAAGTCTCTTCTTCTTTTTTAAAACTTTATTATACTTTAAGTTGTGGGATATGTGTGTAGTACATGCAGGTTTGTTACATAGTATACATGTGCCACGGTGGTTTGCTGCATCCATCAACCTGTCATCTATATTAGGTATTTCTCCTAATGCTATCCTTCCCCTAACTGCCCATCCCTGAAGAGGCCCCAGTGAGTGATGTTCACCTCCCTGTGTCCACGTATTCGTATTGTTCAACTCCCACTTATGAGTGAGAACATGCAGTGTTTTGTTCTCTGTTCCTGTGTTAGTTTGCTTAGAATAACGTTTTCCAGCTTCATCCATACCTCTGCAAAGGACAAGAACTCATCCTTTTTTATGGCTGCATAGTATTCCATGGTGTATTCGTGCCACATTTTCTTTATCCAGTGTATGATCGATGGGCATTTGGATTGGTTCCAAGTTTTTGCTATTGTGAACAGTGCTCCAATAAACATACGTGTGCATGTGTCTTTATTCTTAATGAGATTTCTTCTCTGCCTAAACAAAATACACCTGTGGTAGCCAGGCATAGAATCTCCTGATTAAAATTTAGCCTCTTCCTGAGATCTTTTCAGATGCAAATATCCTTTGAGTGAAGGATTCTTTTGTCACTAATGTTTATTGAACATTTATTGCAGGCAGATGTATCAGTCGATGTATTATGCTGTGCTTTATTTAGTATTCACAAAACCCAATGATACTATTATTTCTACTTTATAGATGATGAAAGTAAAGCTTAGAGAAGTTAGGTAACTTGTCTAAGTTTACTAAGCTAGTAATTTAAAAGGCTGGGATTCAAATAAAGTTTGACTTCAAAACCTGAGCTCTTCATCATTACATCAAAATGAAGAGACTAAATTGACTACAATATTCATTTACTTACTTATTCAATGAGCATGTTTAGTCCACTATAAATTTCTCAAGATGTTTCGTAAGGAGCTTTTATTCTGTTTAGGAACACAGACAATGTGTAAATTAATTGATAGGAGAATTTTAGTGGTATAATAGGATGGAGAGAAATTTGATAAAAAGATATTAGTCATGTTGATTAGAGAAAGCTTTTTTTTTTTTTTTTTTTTTTAATGAGGAAAATGCTCAAGCTGAGACTTGAATGATGTGGAAGTCAGCCTTTGGAAGAAGGTGAAAAACATTCCAGGTAGAGGGAACAGCAGGGTTTGAGAGAGAATAAAAACATTCCATGCAGGGAAAGAACAATGGAAAAATGTTCAGGTTGAGGATTCAGCTTGGTGCATCTAAGAAACAGGCAGGCCACTGTGAATGCACATGTGATAAAGGGGTGAATGGGAGGAGATGAAATTGGAGAGACAGGCAGTTATCAAATCATGCAGGGGATAGTAGCACATGAAAAGAGGGGAGCAGTATCTACTCTTGGATTCAAGTAAAATGTGTAAGAGGAAAAGTTGAGGACTCTCAAAAGACAGCAACTTGCAGTGGCAATGCCTGTAATCCCAACACTTAGGGAAGCTGAGGCAGGAAGATAGCTGGAGGCCAGCAGTTCAAGACCAGCTTGGGCAACAGAGTGAGACCCTCTCTCTGTTAAAAAAACAAAACAAAAAACAAACAAAAAAGAAGACAGAAACTCTTTTTCTTTATACTTCTTTCCAAGGGTTATCCCTGCCCTTAATTATTCTTAACTTTTCCTCTCCAGAATACCCAGTGATGTATAATACAGATTTGGTTTTAGATATGCAAACCCTTGCATGCCTTCACACACCTGTTGAACACAAAGCAAGAGATTTTCCATAGTGTTGAACACAGTTATGTCAAGCATGTATTGTAACAAATAGCTTTATTAATGAATAATGATGTAAAGTAGAGTTCAGCCATTTCCAGCACCTCCAAAAGTTAGTGTTTAGAATTTCTACATTCAGAGAGATGCGTAACAGGCCGGGCATGGTGGCTCACGCCAGTAATCCCAGCACTTTGGGAGGCTGAAATGGGTGGATAACTTGAGACCAAGAATTCGAGACCAGCCTAGACAACATGGTGAAACCCCCTCCCTACTGAAAATACAAAAAATATCTAGCCAGGCATAGTGGTGCATGCCTGTAATCCCAGTTACTAGGGAGGCTGAGGCAGGAGAATTGCTTGAACCTGGGAGGCGGAGGTTGCGGTGCAGTGAGCTGAGATTGCACCACTGCACCGCTCTAGCCTGGGTGACAGAGCGAGACTGTCTCAAAAGAAAAGAAAAGAAAGAAAAGGAAAAGGAAAAAAAGAAAAAGATATGTAACAAATTGATGGTGAGGTTAACTCAACATTCTGGAAATGGGATAGAATAAGTGTTACCTATGAATTTCATGGCATAAACTGATGCTTTCTTATGATTATCGAATGATGCCCAAATCAACACTGTAACATTGGTCTGAATCTTACAAATTCACCTTGAAATTAATTGATGTCTTCTGATTCTCAAAGCCAAGGTTCAAGTGATCCAGAAGGTGAAACATGTCTCTCATTCTTTGAGGAATTTCTAGAAAACTGAGTGAGACCCAAGGGAACTTTCCTTGCTATCTTCTTCTGTCTCCTGTATGAATCTTTTCTGCATGTAAACAATCAAGTTTCTTCTATAAAGTAACAGAAAATTCTGTTGGCTGATTTGTTGTTTAGAACATGAAGTGCTCTCCAGGCTTTTTTCACTTGTGAGGTATTTGCTGAATACCTCAATCAAAGAGTTCAACATACAACTGGGCAAATAGATATAAGATTTGACAATATGCTGTAGAAGATGAATTTAGAATATGACCGGAAGAAAATATATGCTACACTGAAATCTCTTTAACAACGTGGTCCAATGCATGCAATTCTGTGGGCAAACTTGTATATATTTGGGAAAGTATATTAATGTCTTTTGCTTACTTGAAACCGTATTCTAAATCTCACATTTCTTCCATATCCAGATGTATTTACAATACTTTTTATTTGTTCTTAGTTGTAAAGGCTTCTATAACATTCTTTTTTTTTTATGATGATCATTTTTCAATCAGCTGCCCAGGCTCTGATTGCACTGTTGGCACAGAGAGGCAACTCCTGACTTTCTTCACTGTGTGATTTGAACAGTGGGAGAAGAGAGTTAGCACACGCTATATAAAGCATTTTAAAAACAATAATTTGTGGGTTCATCATTTGGCTAGCCAAATCTCAATTCCTTAAAATACTATTTATTTTTTCCTACTTGAAAATATGTCATGTTGAATATCAAAAGCCACTAAAAAATGCTTCATCCAGACATGTGTACTTGATTTGCAAATGTGGAAGTGATTTTTAAATTTTGAGGTGCTTTTAGATAGATACACTGCAGATATGAAAACGTCTCAATGGAAAAGTTGTTTTGCTCTCCTAATAAGTTACTTAAAAGGCTGGCCCATTAATGGCTTTAAAAAATGGTAAACACAGATTTCTGAGACTTAACGCCTTCTGAAATACAAATGGAAATCTGGAACTCATTTGTTTTATAGTACATTAACATTGGTTGGTTACGTCCCTGAGCTCCGTCACAAATACATGCAGCATGAGGTTTTCTTTTTATTTCATCTCTTTTTTATTTGTAAGATTATTATTAGCTGCCTTATCAGTAAATGATGTTGATAACTTTTTAAAATTTACAACTTACCATATTTGATATTACTAAGTTAAATAACAGTACTGGTAAATGCCAGGTACACGTGAATTGTGACACCTCATATGGATAGCAATTTATTTATCTCATTGAGGTTGGAAATAAGAAAAATTATTAAATGGAGATTATGGCTACATAATTCCAGATAATGAAGATCTTTGTTTTATATTTAAAGAAGTATTTCTATTTCTATCACTTTTGTTTGTTACAAAGTATTACATACTTATAAAATTTTAAACAATACAGAAGTATATAAAGTACACAATTAAAGTTTTCTCCTTAATCCTCTGTCCCCAAACAAATTTATCAGGGATAATTATGATAACAGTTTGGGGACCTATCTTTTCAGATTTTTATTGTGTACATAGACTTACATAAAAGTATTTCTACATACAAACACATATATACATTGGTACAAGATGCATGTATAAATTTGTGTGTGTAATAAAAAATGAGATCATGAGGCCGGGCGTGGTGGCTCACGCCTGTAATCCCAGCACTTTGGGAGGCCGAGGCGGGTGGATCACGAGGTCAAGAGATCGAGACCATCCTGGTCAACATGGTGAAACCCCGTCTCTACTAAAAATACAAAAATTAGCTGGGCATGGTGGCACGTGCCTGTAGTCCCAGCTACTCGGGAGGCTGAGGCAGGAGAATTG
>PVKV010041572.1:0-11351 GCA_004027835.1 Alouatta palliata | reverse complement strand
ACACCCCAGCTGCACCTCACACTCCAGCTGCTCCGCACACCCCAGCTGCTCCACACACCCCAGCTGCTCCGCACACCCCAGCTGCTCCTGAGTTGGCAGCAATTATTCCTGACATCACTCATGAAAATTGGAGCTGGGATGGAGGGAAGGCAGTGCAGAGGGTTTCAGGGGGTTAGGAAAAGAGAGACTTTAGTGATTTAAAAGTAAGATCTAGGAGTGCAGGTGAGCATCCCTGGGACATTCTCCTGCTAACTCTCACCATGTCTCAGAAATGGTTTTAAGGTGAAGTCTACTAGAGAGCTAAGGGAGGAGTTTGTAGAATCAAGGTTTGAAACGTCATGCACGAGGGGGCGAGAGTCAGGGGGTGGGAAGACACAGCTGAGCTCATCGAAGGGTGTTTAAGTTTTTCTGGCCCTAGAGTTTTGGCCATCCCTACATGACCAGGGCCTCAGATAAGCAGACAGTTTATCTGCTTCTCTCCTCCAACCATAGTTCCTGGTTACCCTGAGCCCAGGTCAATGCCGCTGTGGCCTTTGCATTCTAACAGCCCATCTGACTGCCGGTTGTGCTCAATGGACTGACCCAGAGTAACCGGTAGGAGGTTCCCCTGCTCTCACACCCCAGAGTCTCTTCCTTTCAGTGGCACCAGCCCAGTCCTAATGTCCATCCATCTGTTCCTGCCCATCCAGGCCTCCATGCTGCCCACTGTAAATGGCCACAGGTCACAAACTGATTGTAAATCTTGAGCCGATTGTCCTGACTCTGCAGAAGGGAACATCTCCTCCCAGCAGCAGGATGTCACAAGCAAGGCCAGCTGTGGGAAGGCAAGTGGGGGAGTAACGTGCATCACAGAGTGTAGACAAGACAAGGCAGCTCTGATGTCTCTCAGGATGGTTCAGGTCCCTGCAAGCAGGCCCACAGAACAGGACTGCAGGCTGGAAGATGGGCTCCCTTTCTCCTATACACAAAACAGCACAGTGTGCAAGGTTGCCCATGTATAGGAGTGTGCCCTGGTGTGTAACCATGTGTGAAAGTGTGCCCAGGGTTGTGCTCATGTGCAGGAGTGTGTGCAGGTGTCTAAATGTGTGTGCTCATGTGGCATGTGCCCAGGCACGTAAATGTGGGTGCCTGTGTGTGGGAGTATGCACAGGCGTGCCCATGAGTGTGTGCAGGTGTGCAAATGCTTGTGCCCATGTGTAGGATTGTGCCCAGGTGTGAAAAGGCACCCATCCATGAGTGGGAGTGTGTCCAGGTGTGTGCCTGTGTGCAGGAGTGTGCACAGCTGTGTAAATGGGGGCACCTATGTGCAGGAGTGTGTGCAGGCGTGAGGAGTGTGTGATGGTATGCAAATACGTGCACCCATGTGTGGGAGTGTGCCCAGGTGTGCTCCTCTGTGTGGGAGTGTGTGCAGGTGTGTAAATGGGAGTACTCGTGTGTGGGAATGTGCTGATGTATATACCTGTGTGCGTGTGTGCACATGTGTGTACATATGCATGCTGGTGTTACCAGGGAGTGCTGCCATTGTCAAATGTCCCAAAACTCAACATTGTTTTATTTTCCTCACTTACCGCCTCCCTAAGACGTGCCTCTGGGTTAAACGAGTTCATGCGGGCAAGGCCCACAAACAGGCATGGCATGGGCTGTAGTCAGTGCTGAGTCAGTGTCATCAAACATTGTCATGCTTATACACAACCTTGTCCAGGGTGGGCCACATGTACGCCCCTGTCTGGTCTTGACAGAGCAGCAGAAGGGGGACTCAGACACAACAATGGCCAGTGTCCTGGAAACACAGAGACATCTGTCATCACTGTGAGCTTCACAGACAACCGTGGGTATGGGATTCCTGTCATACCTTTAAGATTGTTCAAATAAGCACTGATGATCACTCCCGTATGAGATACGAGGAGAATCATTCCACACATGTGCACACACCCGCACACAGGTATACACATCAGCACATGTGAACCAAACACAGGAAGCCCACACTGAAGCCTGCCGAGTTCCCTCCAGTCCAGCGCGACGGAGGATACATTTTCATTGGGACTTTTGAGAGTATGGAGAAGGCCTGAGGACACCAGGCTCAGCTGTGGGCTCCAAAGACAAAGCTCTGGGATGTCTCACCGTGGCCTAGACCCTTCGCCTGCTATCTCTCCTCACTCTCTGCACAGATGCTGCCCCCAGGCTAAGTCCCCACACAATCATAAGCCTATTCCTGACCCTGAGCTAGCACAGGTGATGCTTCAGGATATGGGAACCTGAGAATGAGCCCCAAAGTGTCCACAACCTTCAGTTTCTGTGATTTCCAAAAGACTCAGCTACAACCAGTAGACATGGCCATGAGACACCTGTCTCCCACCTGCCCGGGAGAGAGTACAGCAGGCAACAGTGCAGAGACAGCCGGGAGGAGCCGGGCCAGATACTGCATCCAAAGCAGCCCCCAATACCCACACATTCTCCAGCTGTAACCTGGGGTACAGCCCGCACCTTCTCCAGGCTGAGGTGGGCTCCTCGGCATGGCTGGCCCATGACGGGGGATGTCAGTGTGTCCATGGGACACATCCCTGCCGCCTGCCTGGTCCTCTTGCTCCCTCCCTCCCACCTTGGTTAAGTTCTGCTCCGAAGGCCCAGGTTCAGAACTCGGGACACTTGGATCAGTCCCTGGACTTGCCCTGCTGCTTTCTGTTCTCCTGAGCCACTTAGTCTCTCTTAGCCACAGCGTCAGCTGCTGTGAAGTGAGGAGCCTCATACTGAACTGAAGAAGCTTTTTTCTTCATTCAAAATTAAAAAATAGAAAAGCAATGAATGTCGTATTTACTAATTAAACCCCAACGAGAGGATGTCATTCAGTGGGTTTCAGACACGGAACTTGTCTTTCCTCTGCAAGGATTCCAGGAAACAGGCTCAAAAAGAGCTTGTTTTCTGTATGGTAGGAACAGCAGCCCCCAGCTGAGAATAAGCAGGAGAGCCTCAGTTTCATCAGGAAAGCAGACTAGGCTAGTGTAGAAGTCCTCCTGGCAGAAACTCTGAGAAGTGTGGAATGAAAGAAACAGAAACTTGAAATTCATGGTGCTGACAATGGTGATGTCAGCTCACAGCTAAGCTGCAGTGCAGGGAACATCAGGTGATCGTGGTGAATCACAGCTGCTGCTATTATGTGTGAGGTGTACGCATTTTCTTCCTAAGTGCACAGGAACAAGGGTCCCTGGAGGATGGCGTGCACGTCTCTCTGGACTTTGAAAGCTTTGCAGAAGAGCTCTCTCATTAGTCCTGATAGAATGAAACCACTAGAGGAGGGCATCTCCACCCTGAGACACTTTTACAGCAATCGCACCTGCCCCACCTCCCTGCACTGTGTGTGTGAACTCTGTGCTGGGCTGAGCAGGGTGGATTGGGTCACACTGGCACGGAATGGGGCTGGACTCTCTGGTCCTCAACTTCTGAGGTGACAGGAGCTGTGGGGTCACCTGGAAGAAAAAAAGATCCTGGGCCGAGTCTCCTCCACCAGCTGGGGGCAGCAGAGCTGCAGCCAGGAGCAGTCAGGAGCCAGGCTGGGGCTGCCCAGGTGGGGTAAAGAGGAAGCCCAGCCTGGGGATCAACAGGTGTCCAAGAATAGACTGAAAGGGAAGACAGTTCATCCTATTCCTTTGGGCTGCAGTGGCCATGTTCTGAGGGTCAGGCTCACACAGTGTCACCCCAGGACACTGACAGAAGCCTGGCACAGTGAAGGCCTCACCTGGGAAATGCAGCTAGAGGATCTTGGGCCCAGGTGTCAGCCTAGGGAGCCTGCTCAGGTAGGGGATACCCTGGGAGACGTCCCGAGGTCAAGGTGCTCCAAGACGGGCACAGTGTGAGGGGATGGGGCTCCCAGGGCCCGAGTCTTTCACCCAGGGTGGCTGCTTGAGCCTCCTGCCACTCTCAGGGCCTTGTTCCTCCCTGTCCAGCAGTGTCCTGGGAAGCTGAGCCATCTGTCCTGAACACTTCCAGACACATTCGACCCCTGCTCCCTCTGCCTCTCCTTCCAGCTCCAGGCAGACTCAGACTCAGGGGGTGGCTCCTGTGCTCAAGCGAATCTCAGGTGGGTGGGGTGAAGATGCATTTGGGGCCCTGGTCCCTGCATGGGGCATCCCCAGCCTCCTCGAGGACATGTTCTCCAGAGGGACGAGGATTCTCAACTGACTCAGGCCACAGCTCTGACCCGAAGCTGTCCATGCTCTGTGACATGACAATACCAAGGGACTTGGCTGGAGTAACCAGGGACCGCCCATCCTGTGGAGCTCACTTGCTGTGCAAAGACCATGTCCCTGGGACCCTTATACAGACCATGGGGCCTGAAGGCAGATTCTCAGTCGAGTCTGCTTCTCTTTGCAAGTTTACACAAAACATTGATGAGAAAAACATAAATAGGTAACAGACGGGCTGAGGGGGCTGACTGCTGATTTCTTGTGGCAATGGGGGTGGGTACGGAAGGAGCAGCAGCATGGATGAATGAGACCAGAGGCCCTGTTGACTCCACAGGTGTGTGCGCTTGCTTAAATGACCCAACTATTCCTACTGAAATAATTAGCAAGTGTTCTATTGACACAGCACAGCCTTTGGATGAAATGAATAAGAAGGGACTGAGTCTGAGAGGGACCAGGAGGAGGAAGATGATGGGTCTCTTGTCCACCTGCTGCTGAGTCAGGTGTCATTCTGGTTTCACAGCAGGGCCCAGATCAGCCCCATGGCCAACCTCCTGGAAGGTCCACAGCTCTGCTGAGCCTGGCCCAGGACAGACTTCAGGTCAGCCAGGTTTGGGACAGTAGCATGAGGTCAATTCCCAGGAAAGTGACTGTGATCACAGGGCGTGAACGCTGAGGCTGATTTTCTAACCTCAGATCCTGCTTCCTGTTTCTCCTGTCGCCTGTGCTGCCCCCAAGGCTGGTTTGAGTGACATCTCTCCAGGAGGAGTCCCAGAGGATGTAAATTTGCATAAACACCAAACAATGACTGCCCCCAAAAGCCTGAGAGGGAATAAGAGAGGCCTGGGGAGCCCAGCTGTGCTGTGGACCCAGGAGGAAGAGCTCTGGGTGTCTCACAATGGCCTGGACTTCTCTCCTGCTCCCTCTCCTCACTCTCTGCACAGGTACTGACCCCAGGCTCAGTCCCCACAGATCCTAAGTTGTCCCTGCCCTGAATCCTGAGCAAAGCGTAGACACAGTCTCTGGGTGGGATTCCTAGGAATGGTTCCTCTGTCTTCACGCCCCCTATCCTGTTCTTCCTTGCAGGCTCTGAGGCCTCCTATGAGCTGACACAGCCACCCTCCGTGTCAGTGTCACCGGGACAGACGGCCAGGATCACTTGCTCTGGAGACGCGTTGCCAGACAAATATGCTTCTTGGTACCAGCAGAAGCCAGGCCAGGTCCCTGTGCTGGTGATATATAAAGACAGCGAGAGACCCTCAGGGATCCCTGAGCGATTCTCTGGCTCCAGCTCGGGGACAACTGCCACCTTGACCATCACTGGGGCCCAGGCAGAGGATGAGGCTGACTATTACTGCCTATCAGCAGACAGCAGTGGTACTTATCCCACAGTGGCACAGGCAGATGAGGAAGTGAGACAGAAACCCCTTCCCTCTGTGTCACCCTCTCTCTCCAGCCCCAGCAGGACTGTGCACAAAGCTATAAGCAGGGCTGGCCCAGTTCACCCGGATCTGAGACCTCCAGGCTGCCCTTCCCTCCAGCCCTCCAGGCAGGCTCTGCAGAAGGTGGGTCGGGATAGGGTTTGAGGCTGGAAGGACCACACTGTCTGGTGTTGTTTGGACTAGGTGTGTCTTGGCTCAAGATGCCCTGAGTGGAAGGACAGTAAGAGGGAGACAGACAGCCATGGAGTGTCCATGGTCTCTGGAGTTTCTCCTGTGTCGTGACTGGATCCAATGCAATGCCTGTACTCTGTGGCCCAAATACCTTGGATTATTTCTCTGAACGACTCATGTTTAACTGAGAGCCTCAAGCCCCAGCTCCATGCATCCTGATGTTCTGAACAGAAAAGCCTTTCCTAGTGAGCACTGTGGCGTCACGTGGCATTCCTGACTTCCTACAGCTCTTTCCCACTGAAACATGCCATTGAGTGCAGAGAACGGCTTCATGCAAAGATGTTCCTCCTTCAGAGTGTGGTTCAAGAGCAATGACTGCCCGAGGCCTTCATCTCACAGCCATGCTTTAATTTAGGGTGAACCTGAAACGCCTCCTAGCTGAGCGGTCAGTGGTAACACATTCCCAGTCACGCCTCCCACACTTCTTTTCTGAGAGTATATCCTGAAATCCTACTGCATGGACTCCTCCCCCTCAGAGTAGGATTCCAGGGACTCAAAACATTAAAAAAAAAAAAAAAAAAAAAACTCTAGTGGGGAGAGTATCAAAAAGGAGAGAGCTGCACAAAGAGAGAACTGTGAAGTCTGGAAATATTCATGCACTCATGAGGACTTCTGTGTGAAGAAACTCTCGAAAGAGAAAAGAACCACCCAAGACACTTGAGGGAACACTCCAGAGAGCAAGCACGTGTGCACCCACACACACTCATATACACACACTCACACACACTCATATACACATTCACACACATTCACACACAGACACACACACACACATACTCTCTCACACACACTCACATACACACACACTCACACATACACACTCACACACTCACTCATATACACACACACACTCGCACACACACAAGTACACACACTCATACACACACACTGACACACTCTAACACACTCATATATACACACTCACTGACACACTCACACTGACACACACTCATATACACACACTCATATACACTCACACAGTGACACACACTCATATAAACTCACACACATACACACACACTCACACACACTCACACACACTAACACATTCACACACTCACACTCACACACACACTCACACACACACTACAGTCACAGAAGAAAGGCCTGAGTTACAGGGCATGAGGTGGAGTCCCTAGCTTTGCCTCAGTACTGGGGAAAATGTCACCGTAGACAAATGGCTGCTTAGGTCTCAACTATGAAAGTGTAAAAGCAAACAGAAAATCCAAGCAATTTTCAAGTAACTTTACTGAATTCAACAATAACAGACAAAGGTAGAGAATGAAAAGCAAAAGAATCCTAAACCCAGCAGGAAAAATGTGCAATGTCTTCATCCTGTCAGTATTTCCTGCAAGGTAACCAGAAAATCTACGCTATATCAAACAGAAAAACCAATCAATCCAAAGTGGCAATAAAACTGCACACATGATAGACCTCGTAGGCAAGGAGACAAAAGCAACTCTTGCAGCGCTATTCTGTGTTACTTGTTCATGAGGATACAGCACTGAACAAGTATGTAAAGTAGAGACCAAAAATACAGAGGAAAGAGTCACCAATGTGAGTCACTTTCCAGTAGAATTTACACACACAGAAACAACCTCACTGAGTTTAAGGAATTCCAGCCTGAAAATACTGTCCCGGAAAGTCTCTGAGACTGTAGACCACCTGACCCTGTGCCTGTGCCTTGAGGAACTCCAGAGGTCCCAGCTGAACAAGGACCATGTGCAGATGTGGCCCCAGTGGGGCTGTCCTTTGATCAGTGACAGGATCTGCATGGCTGGAGGAACTACTGACCACCCACCCTCTGGAGCTCATGTCCTGTGCTAAGACCATGACCCTGGGATCCTCGTAGACACAATGGGGTCTAAAGTTACATTCTCAGCCCAGTGTGATTATCTAGTGCTTTTTGCAAGTTTACATAAAACATTGATGAGAAAAAGTGAATAAATAAAGGAAGAGCTGATTCCACCAAGGTGGCCGAACAGGAACAGCTCTGGAGTACAGTCCCAGTGAGAGAGATGCAGAAGGTGAGTGATCTCCACATCTCCAACCGAGGTACCACGTTCATTTCGATGGAAATGGTTGGACAGTGGGTGTGGCTCAAGGAGGGCAAAGCGTGGCAGGGCGGGTTGCTGCCTCACCAAGGAAGTGCAACTGACTGGAGGATCGGGGACTTCACCTCCTACCCCACACTCCAGTTGAGATACTGTGCTTCTCCCATGCCCTCTGCCACTCACAGACCAGGAGATCCCTGCCAGGCTGAGACGCACCACAAGTTGCCCGTAGAGATCTGAGTGGAGGCTGTGGCAGGTGCCGCATGTTGTTGGCACAGATCTGACCAGCACTGAGAGAGCCTGCAGGACGGAGCTGCCCGCTCCCCAGAAAGAGGGGGAGCTCAAAGCAGGGAGACAGGTGATACAGCTAGGCGGGTCCCATCCCCAAAGACCAGCAAACTGAGCCCTCTCAATTAAGACTTTTGCACCCAGCACATCAGGATGATTGAGCTCGGTGAGGGGAAGGGCGTCTGCCATCATTGAGGCAGGTCTGAACCTACTTGTGTAAACAAAAGCCACAGGACGCTTACACAGCAGCTGGACTCAGTCCGCAACACCCCAGCAGCACCTCTGCAGGCAGACCAGGAACGGACTGCCTGCTCAAGCGGCTCCCTAAACCCTGTATAACCAAAAAGACTCCTCATACAGGACAGCTCTGGCTGTTACCTGGTGGGTACCCTTCCGGGACAAAGCTACCAGAGGAAAGATCAGGCAGCAATACTTGCTGACTGTAACCCCCACCAGTGATTCCCAGGCAAGCAACATCTAGAGTGGAACTTCAGCAGTCCTACAGTAGAGGGGCCTGTTAGAAAGAAAACGAAAAAACAAAAAGAAGTAGTTTCAACATCAACAGAAAGGATGTCCACTCAGAGATCCCATTCAAAATCACCAATTCAAAGATCAAAGCTAGATAAATCCACTAAGATGGGAAGAAACCAGTGCAAAAAGAATTAAATCATGAAAGACCAAAATGCCTCTCCTCCTCCAAGAGACGAAAACTTCTCACCAGCAAGGGAACAAAACAGGATGGAGAATGAGTCTGACGAATTGACAGAAACAGGCTTCAGAAGGTGAGTAATAACAAACTTCTCTGAGTTAAAGGAACGTGTTCTAACCCAATGCAAAGAAACTAAAACCCTTGAAAAAAGGTTAGATGAAATGCTAACTAGAATAACCAGCTGAGAGAAGAACATAAATGACTTAGTGCAGCTGAAAAACACAGCACGAGAACTTCATGAAGCATACACAAGTTTCAATAGCCGAATTGATCAAGCAGAAGAAAGGATATCAGAGATGGAAGATTAACTCAATGAAATAAAACAAGAAGGCAAGATTAGAGAAAAAAGAGTGAAAAGAAGCGAACAAAGCCTCCAAGAAATATGGGATTATGCGAAAAGACCTAATCTATGCTTGATCGGTGTACCTAAATGTGACGGGGAGAATGAATCCAAGCTGGAAAACACTCTTCAGGATATTATCTAGGAGAATGTCCCCACCTAGCAGGGCAAGCCAACATTCAAGTCCAGGAAATACAGAGAACACCATAAAAATATTCCTCAAGAAGAGCAATCCCAAGGCACATAATAGTCAGATTCACCAGGACTGAAAAAAAAAATGCTAAGGGAAGCCACAGAGAAAGGTCGGGTCACCCACAAACGGAAGCCCATCAGACTTACAGTGGATCTCTCGGCAGAAACCCTACAAGCCAGAAGAGCATGGGGGCCAATATTAAACATCCTTCAAGAAAAGAACTTTCAACCCAGAGTTTGATGTAAAAATCTTCAACAAAATACTGGCACACAGATTGCAAGAGCACATCAAAAAGATTATCCATCACAATCAAGTAGGCTTCATCCCGGGGATGCAAGTCTGGTTCAACATATGCAAATCTATAAATGTAATCCATCACATAAACAGAGCCAAAGAGAAAAGCCACATGATCATCTCAACAGATGCAGAGAAGACCTTCTACAAAATTCAACAGCCCTTTATGCTAAAAACTCTCAATAAACTAGGTATTGATGGAACATTTCCAAAAATAATAAAAGCTATTTACCACAAACCCACAGCCAATATCATACTGAATGGGCAAAAACTGGAAGCATTCTTTGAAAACTTGCACTAGACAAGGATGCCTTCTCTCATCATTTCTATTCAATGTAGTATTAGAAGTTCTAGCCAGAGCATTCAGGCAAGAAAAAGAAATAAAGAGTATTAAATTAGGAAAAGAGGAAGTCAAATTGTCTCCATTTGCAGATGACATGATTGTATATTTAAAGACCCCATCATCTCAGCCCAAAATCTCCTTAAGATGATAAGCAACTTCAGCAAAGTCTCAGGATACAAAATCAATGTGCAGAAATCACAAGCATTCCTATACACCAATAACAGACAAACTGAGAGCCAAGTCATGAGGGAACTGCCATTCACAATTGCCACAAAGAGAACAAAATACCTAGGAATACAACTAACGAAGGATGTAAAGGACCTCTTCAAGGAGAACTACAAACCACTGCTGAAGGAGGTAAGAGAGGACACAAACAGATGGAAAAACATTCCATGCTCATGGTTAGGAAGAATCAATATTGTGAAAATGGCCATACTGACCAAAGTAATTTATAGATTCAACACTATCCTCATCAAGTGTCCACTGACCTTCTTCACAGAACTGGAAAAAAACACTTTAAACTTCATACAGAACCAAAAGAGAGCCGGCATAGCCAGGACAATCCTAAGCAAAAGGAACAAAGCTGGATGCATGTGCTACCTGACTTCAAACTATACTACAAGACTACAGTAATCAAAATAGCATGGCACTGGTACCACAACAGAGATATAGACCAATGAAACAAAACAGAGGCCTCAAAAGTAATACCACACATCTACAACCATCTGATCTTTGACAAACCTGACAAAAAAAAGCAATGGGGAAAGGATTCCCTGTTTAATAAATGGTGTTGGGAAAACTGGCTAGCCATGGCAGAAAGCTGAAACTGGATGCTGTCCTTACAACTTACACTAAAATTAACTCCAGATGGGCTAAAGATTTAAATGTAAGACCTAACAACATAAAAACCCTAGAAGAAAACCCAGGCAATACCATCAGAACATAGGCATAGGTAAGCTCTTCATGACGAAAACACCAAAAGCAATGGCAACAAAAGCCAAAATAGAGAAATGGGATCTAATTAAAATTAAGAGTTTCTGCACAGCAAAAGAAACAATCGTGAGAGTGAATGGGCAACCCACAGAATGGAAAAGAAATTTTGTAATCTATCCATCTGACAAAGGACTAGTATCCAGAATCTATGAAGAACTAAAGCAGATTTACAAGAAAAAAACGAACAAACCCATTCAAAAGTGGGTGAAAGATACGAACAGACACTTTTCAAAAGAGGACATTTATGAGGCCAACAAATATACGAAGAGATGCTCATCATCACTGG
>PVKV010041571.1:0-11373 GCA_004027835.1 Alouatta palliata | reverse complement strand
TGGGGTCTGTCGGGGGGAAAAAGGGGAGGGACAGCAGGGGGTGGGGAGTTGGGGAGGGATAGCATGGGGAGAAATAACAGATACAGGTGATGGGGAGGAAGGCAGCAAATCACACTGCCATGTGTGTACCTATGTAACAATCTTGCATGTTCTTCACATGTACCCTCAAACCTAAAATGCAATAAAAAGTATATATATTAAAAATATTAATAATAAATAAAAATAAATAAAATAAAAACAAAAGAATGAATACATGAATCAAGAAACTGCAATCTGGGAATAGTAGAAAGCACTATACTAGAGTTCCCCCTTCCTGTGGCTCTTTAGGATATATACAGAGATGGAGAGATGATGATAGAAACAGAGATAAAGCAATCGAGATATAAGATAGAGATTGAACTTATACTGCACATTTGCTAATTTCTTTTTTATGTGGGAGGGTCTACTTCTATTAAATATTTTTCTTGTAACACCTCAATTTTTAAAAGTATTTCCCCCTCACTATAGCTAACACTGGCAGTATTCTTGATCATGTTGGCCTGGCCTATCCAGGACAAAACGTGTACATCTGCTTCAGATGGTCCTGACTGGCCTTCCTTTCCCAAGGAAAAAAATGAGAAAAAGAAAGAAGGAAAGAGGAAGGAAGGAAGGGGGAAGGAAGGAAGAAAGGACGTGAAGAAAGAAAGAGAAAGAAAGAGAGAGAGAGAGAGACAAGAATGAAAGAAAGAAAGAAAGAAAGAAAGAAAGAAAGAAAGAAAGAAAGAAAGAAAGAAAGAAAGAGAAAGAGAAAAAAGAAATAGAGGAAGAAAGAAGAAAGAAAAGAAAAAAGAAAGAAAGAAAAGAAAGAAAGAAGAAAGAAAGAAAGAGAAAGGGAAAGAAAGAAGAAAGAAAGAAAGAAAAAGAAGAAGGTAAGGAAGGAAGGAAAGGAAGGAAGGAAGGAATTAAGGAAGGAAGGAAGGAAGGAAAGAAGGTAGAGGGGAAGGAAGAAAAGATAAGAAATGCTTTGACCTGATTCATCCCATTGAGGAGAACTGAAGTTGTCCAGGTTTCTGATCTGTTTCACTTTTCAACGATGATTGAAATTTGTGAATTTACCATAATGTAATTCCTATTTTATTAATCTAGCTAGAGATAGTTTTTGTTGTTAGTAGGTGAGTGACCCTTCTGCTTGTTATAATAGTACATATCATAGTTGCATATGTCTTTCTACCTGGTAGATTAAGAGCTTTGGGTATGGTAAAGGCTGTCTTTATCCTTGAAAACATTTCCATTTCTTTCTACACATTGCAGCATATAGTAGGATCTTGATAACCTTGTGAAAGAAGTGTGTTAAATAAATCCCCAGTCAAATGTTCATCATTTATTTATGTTTAGGGATAAAAATAAAGTTATTGCAGAGAGAACCTTTTAATTGTTTTTATTAAAATGATAAGCATCAAACAAAAAGATTCTAAAACAAATTCAGCATCATTTATTGATGAAGTGGTAATATGCCTTCAGTATAGACAGTCCTTGTATAATGATGAGGTTACGTATGGATATACCCATCATAAGTTGAAAATATTGTCAAAAATTCATTTAATACACCTAACCTACTAAATCTCACGGCTGTCTAACCTACCTTAGATGTGTTTAGAGCACTTGCATTAGCATACAGTTGGGCAAAATAATAACACAAAGACTACTTTATAAGAAAATGTTGAATATTTCATGAAATGTATTAAATACTGTATGAGTTTTCATCACTGTAAAGTCAAAACATTATTTAGTTGAACCATCCTAAATCAGGACTATCTACACCTCAAAACAGGTCTATGACCTTGGTAGATATTGATTTTTTTTTTTTGAGATGAGATGGAGTCTCACTCTCTTGCTCAGACTGGAGTACAGTGGCACAGTCTCTGCTCACTGCAACCTTTGCCTTCCAGGTTCAAGTGATTCTCTGGCCTCAGCCTCCTGAGTAGCTGGGACTACAATCACAAGCCACCATGCCTGGCTCATTTTTCTATTTTTAGTAGACACAGGGTTTCACCATATTGGTCAGGTTGGTCTCAAACTCCTGACCTCATGTGACCTACCGGCCTTGGCCTCTCAAAGTGCTGGGATTACAAGTGTGAGCCACCGCCCCCAGGCTGAATTCTTAATTTTGTTCAATATCACATTTTCTTTCCTAATCAAAAGTTCTTACTAGAAACTTTTAGTTATGGTAAATACCTCATAATATTCATGAGTTTTATCATATGAGTATTCAATAAATTAGATCATGCTGTTTTAAAAATTATGTTTTAAGTGCAACCTTCACACTTATGGGCTGTGTAACTTAGACAAGTTATTCAAATATCTAAGCTCCAGGATTCTTGGTTGTCACTATTTTCAATTACAGGATTTACCTACATAAATGATGGTGTGGATTAAATGAAATATAATAAAACTAAATCACTGAGCAGTTTTGACACATAATAGGAAAAATTTTATTAATAGTAAATTTGTGCATACCAGCTACATGATAGACCAGAAATACTATGCTCAATTTCTGACAATTCTACAGATTAACACTTTTTGATGAATGTGTAAAATCAGTTTTTAAAACATCAATAGTTTTGATGTCAAGTATACAGAAAGCTTTTAGTGTTCTTCAGAACATTAAAAGAAATCACTCACCTCTATATTGCATTAACTTTACTTCCTTCTGGGTGGTTCCAGCTCCATGAGTTTATGATGGAATTAATATTGATCTTGGCATAAATTTAATTTTTATGTAACTCAAGAAGTTATGGAACATCAACAGTGTGCAAAATAAGATGGGATTGCTTAAAATACTGTGCCATTCAAATAAAAATCATGTTTTATTACTCTGTAACCTGAAAAACAATAATTATTTAGTATAAATCTTGTCAATCTGAAATGTTCCAAGTTAATCTTACACAACTGAATGTGACGTTGTAACAGTGTATGTATATTCCTGGAGTTTTCAAAATCAATACCTATATTTTTTTTTATAATTTTGTCTTCAAATATAGCCTCAAATTTTGTCAGACATTTTGGGCAAGCCCAAGGAATTTTCTCAAAAATATCAGTAGATCATGATAAAAGTACCTCAATGTTATTATTTATCTAAACATTTCATTTTTATCAGTAGGTTTATTTTACTGGCTTGATTACATCCTTCTGAGATGCATTTAAGGTTTTGTTAACAATTGTGAAAATATAATTAATAGTTGCTTTTTTGGCTGTATTCAACTTGTGTCTCTCATACATACAGCCATGTCTCCTTTTGAAAATCCTACCACCAACTCACACTCACAATCCCACTTAATTTGTGAAATTAATCACTTGTTTTTCATCTGTGCCCAACTTACCCGCCTCAGTCAGTGAGACCACTACTCCCTGAGAAATTCCGTCATGAAAACCCTGAAATCTGGCACTCATATTTCCATCACACCATTCCTGCATTGCCTATATTCAGTAAACCTTTAAATTCGTTAATTTTTCTTAGAAATCTCTCTCATGCTGTTGATTTATTTCCTTTCTAGAAGATCAGATTTTCGAAGAGTCCTTTAGCTATTCTTTCAGATTCCTTTTTTTTTTCTACTTCCAGTACTTCACATGTATTGCCAGGCCCTGTTGGTCGGCTTATCTTCTGCTCAAGGTAACTCCTAGCACCTGCTACATCCAACATATGCTCCCCTCTCAGCTTATGGAGATCTAAGTGCAGTGACCCACAGAGCCCCTGTTTCTTTCATTTCCTCCTCAGAAGCTTGACCTAAAAAAGACAGGACTTTTTGACTCTCTTGACTTTTTGACTTATGGAATGCACAGGATCCCCACAGCATCTGAGCCATCAGGCCCGCCACCCCTCTCTCCAGCAAGCTGTTTTTTCAGACTCCAAACCTGCTCAATCTGCTTTCTTTCCACCTAGATCCAGAGCAAACACAACTCTCTATGAAAATGTTTTGTGGATTACTTTCAGCTCATTCTATTACCTTACCTATTTCTAGAATTTTTTACTAAGTGAATTACAAAAAACCTTTTTTTTTACATAGCTCTAAAATACTAAAGATGGCTTGAACTTCCATAGACTTCAAATATTAGTAACCCAGTGGTTTACTTGTGGCTTTTTTGCATATGTATACATCTCTATTTTCTTCATAATCAAAATGGTTATGACTGAATAGAGGTTTATTGTGTGCTGATTTTTTTTAAATATAAAGCGCTAATGCTTCCCCTGTAGTCTTATGAATGAATGAGGCTAATATCTGTTTAATGGCTACTATGACAGACACAGTATACTATTTTACAAGAAAGATATTTCAAAAGATGTTGAAATAGGACTCTCCAGAATCATCCTTCAACAGAAACATCAATTTAAATTATCTGTGCATGAAAACACATTTGTAAGAGCAAAAGCAAATAGGAGAGAGATCACAGCACAACCTGCGTATAGCACAAAAATAAGGAAAGACACATTGAAGAGGAAAGGACAGTTTCACTTTACCTGCTTCACGTCTTGCCCAACCAAAGGCAGCCCAGCATAGAGGGAAAGATAGGAAAGTATCACTGAACTTTTACCTTCAGCCCTGGGCATACCTCTACACAACTTAGAACTGGGCAGGCCCCACAGCCCCAGACTCAAGGCTGGTGCCTGCAGAATAAGCCTCTACCTCTGCCCCAGAGTGAAGCTGGGCCACCCTGCAGCTCCAGACCTACATGGTGGACTTGATCTCCTGTCTGCCCCACTTGTGTTCCAAACTCAGTAGCTTCAAGCTCCAGAGCACTCTCAGCACCAGGCTCACCCCAGCAACAACAAGCTATGGGCTTATCCTAATGTAGGCCTAGTCTCTGTGAGCCCTAGGCTTCAGGTCCACCTCACCTTCAGGCCAGCTCCTGTAGCCATAGTAATTAGGCCAGTAACTGTGGACCTGGGCTTCAAGTTGGCCCCTATAGCCTGAGGCTCCACATCTACCCTGGGTTCCAGAGCAGCTCAGAGCAAGGTTGGCCCACACAGCTCCGGGCTTCAGACATTCACACAAGCACTAGGTCAGCACACCTGACCTGTGGGTACCCACTGAGTACCTGCAGACCCAGGCTCCAGATCCACACAGTGTCAAAATAATCTCTACATCTTCTGCTTCCAGGTGGGGCCCCTGAAGTCCCAGGCCACAGGTCAGTCCTTAAAGGCCTAGCTTCTAGGATAGCACTCACACACATTGTTTTCAAGCTGGCCTCCATAAGCCCAGAGTGCAGACCAGTCTCTGGGACTCCCAGATTTAGAATGGCCCCTGTGGGACTCATTCTTTGGAATACCCAGGGTCCAGGTCCATTCTAATAGACCCAGAATTCAACCCTAACCCAGGAGATTTTCATGTTGGGCAGTCCCCTAAAGACTCATGTTCCAGGGTCATTCCTGTGGATACAAGCTCTAGGCTGGTCACCATGGCCTGAGGACATAGCTTAATACTCACAGACTGAGGCTTCAGGCCAGCCCCAGCACCAGTCTAACACCCATGGCCCCACGTTCCAAACCAGCACCTTCAGGCCTAGGACCCAGGCTAATTGTGGTAGTCCCAGCATTCACAGCCTCAGAGTCCAGGCCTGCTACAGTAGACTCAGGGTTTAGGTCCACCCCAATGGACTCTAGTACCAGGCTAGTCCCCATGGACTAAAGCTGTAGGAACACCCCTGCAGATCCAGTCTCCAGGCCCTGGACCCAGGATCCAAGCTCATCTCAGAGAACACAGGCTGAAGGCCTACACCAATGCCAAGCCAGTCCCTGTGAATCCTGGGGCCATGCTCACCCCAACAGACCCACTCAACAAATCCACCGCAATGCATCTAGGCTCCAGGATTACCCACCTGCTGACCCAGACCCCAGGCTAGCAAACCCTCTCATGGACCATACTAGATGGCCTGCACTGCATCTCTGGATGGGCTGATTGGTGAAGAGCTTTCCCAGACACAACTAGTCTGTGCATATTGAAATAAGTACCTAATTCTATAGATACATAGACACCAACACATAAGGATTAAGGATAATCAGGGAAACACGACATCACCAAAGAGACAAAATGAAGCACTAGTGATTAATCTAAACAAAGTATCTTCCTGACAGAGAATTCAAAGTAACTGCTCTGGGAAAGTTCAGAAAATTTCAACAAAATACAAAAAAGAAATTCAATAAAATAAGAAAAACAATAAATAAAGGAAAATTTTTACAGAGATATTAAAATTATTAATAAAACAAATTTTATAGCTGAAAAATGTAATGAATGAAATAAAACTGCAATAGTGAGCTAATGGCAGAATTTATTAAGGAGAATAAATAATCTAAGAACTCAAGATTATTTGAAAATCTACAGTCCAGACACGGTGGCTCATGCCTGTAACCTCAGCACTTTGCAGGGCTGAGGTAGGCAGATCACCTGAGGTAAGGAGCTTGAGACCAGCCTGGCCAACATGATGAAACCCTATCTCTACCAAAAATAAAAAATTAGCCAAGTGTAGTGGCATGTGCCTGTAGTTCCAGCTACTTGGGAGGCTTAGGCAGGTGAATCACTTGAACCCAGGAGGCAGAGGTTGCAGTGAGCCAAGGTCACACCACTGCACTCTAGCCTGGGTGATAGAGTGATACTCTGTCTTAAAAAAAGAAAAAAGAAAGAAAGAGAGAAAGAAAGAAAGAAGAAAAGGAAGGAAGGAAGGAAGGAAGGAAGGAAGGAAGGAAGGAAGGAAGGAAGAAAGGAAGGAAGGAAGGAAAGAAAATATATAATCAGAGGAGAAAAAAGAAAACAAGAATGAAAAAGAATAAAGAAAGCATACAAAGTTTACAATACAATATAAAAAGAGCAAATATTCAAATCAAAGTTTAGAAAAGAGATGAGAGAAAGGAATGGTACTTATTTAAAGAAATAACACAAATCTTTCCAAACCTCAGAAGAGATATAACTCCCCAGTAAGATTAAATCCAAGTAAGATACCTACTCCTAAGACATACTGTAACCAAACTATCAAAACTCAAAGTCAAGAAGAGGATTCTAAAAGTAGCAAGAGAAAAAAAAAGATAACATGTAAGAGAATTATATTAAAGCTAGTAGCAGATTTATCAGCAGAAACTTTATAGGTCAAGAGAGAGAGTTGTGCAGAGTGCTAAAGGAAAAAAATGGCAACCAAGAATATTGTATCTAAAAAAGTTGTCCTTGGAAATGAAGGAAAGATTTTTCCAGACAAATAAAAGAAAACTGAGGGAGTTAATCACCACCAGACTTTCATTTTTTAATTTTATTTTATTTTGTTTTTTACAAGAAATACTAAGGGTAGTTCTTCCAGCTGAAAGAAAAGAATGCTAATTGTAACACAAAGACATGAAAATATAAAACACAAAAAACATGAAAGTATAAAAGTAAATATACAGCAAAATTCAGCACACTCTAACACAGTAATGAAGTGAGTAAGTGATTTGTATCTTTAGCATGACGATTAAACAACAAAACCATTAAAACACTAATAGCTATAATAATTTGTTAAGAGATGTGGAATATAAAAAGATGTAAATTGTGACATTAGAAATTCAGGATGGGGAAATGGAGTCAAAGTATAGAGTTTTTTTGTTTGGTGTTTTATTTTTATTTTTTTTTTTTCATAATCAAAGTTAAGTTTTTATAGGTTTAAAGTAACCTATCATAACCAAAAGATGATTTTATAAGTCTCATGGTAGCCCCAAAGAAAAAAATAGAGTATATACACAAAATATAAGAAGTAAGAAATTAAAGCATACCCAAAATAAAAATTACCTCATCACCAAGGAAGATAAAAAAAAGGACTAACAGATCTATAACACGAGCAGAAAACAACTAGCAAAATGACAGTAGTAAATCCTTACTTATCAGTACCAACCTTTAATTTAAATGGATTAAGTTGATATAAATTTTTGTTGATTAAATTGATTGGATAATCAAGACATAAAGTAGCTAAATGAATTTTTTAAATATGCAACTATATGCTGCTTATAAGAGACTCCCTTCACCTGTAAGAACACACATAGACTGAAAAGGATGAAAAAAGACATTCTATGAAAATAAAATGCAAAACAGAATAGAAGTAGCTATGCTTATATCAGATAAAACAGATTTTTTAAGTCAAAAACTGTAAAATAATACAAAATTGTTATATAATGATAAAAGGGTGAATTCAGCAAAAGAATATAATACTATAAATAAATATGCACCCAACATCAGAGGAATTAAACATATAAAGCAATTATTAATTGAATTAGGAGAGAGAAAAACTGTAATGCACTAACAATAGAGGAATTCAATGAACCCACTTTCATCAAGGAAAGGATCCATAAACAGAAAATTAATGAAGAAATATTGGACATAAATTGCACTTTATACCAAATGAACCTAACAGACATACACAGAACACTCCATCCAAAAGTAGCAGAATGTACATTCTTCTTCTCAAGGACACAGGGAACATTCTCCAGGATAGATCATATATTAGTCCAAACCAGAAGTCTTAGCAAGTTTAAAAAGATTGAAATCATATCAAGTATTTTCTCTGACTAGAATGGTATGACACTGGAAATGAATAAAAAGAGAAACATTGTAAAATTTATAAAAACATAGATATTAAACAATGTAACCCTAAACAACCAATGGCTCAATAAATAAATTAAAGGAGAAAATATACAAACAAAAAATGTTTAGACAAATAAAAATGGAAATACCACATACCAAAACTTATGAGATAGCAAAAGCAGTTATGAGAGGGAAGTTTATAGCAATAAACATCTGCATTAAAAAAAGAAAAGCTTCATATAAAATAAACAACTTAACCATTCTAGAAAAAGACCTTTCTAGAAAAAGACCTTTCTAGAAAAAGAAAAACTAAGCCCAGAGTTAAAGGGAGTAAATAATAAAATCAGAGCAGAAAAAAATAAAGTATAGAAAATTAATAGAAAATATCAATAAAATGAAGACTTGGTTTTTGAAAAGAGAAACAAAATTGATGAATCTTTAGCTAAACTAAGAATAAAAGAAAAAAGCCTCCAATAAACATAATCAGAAATAGAAAATAAGACATTAAACTGATAACACAGAAACACAGACAAAGGGTCATATGAAGCTATTATAATAATTATTTGACAATAAACTGGATAACTTAGATGGATGAAATAGATACATTTCTACCCATATCAACTTACCAAGACTGAATCATGAAGAAAGAGAAAATCTCAACAGACCATTAATGAACAAGGACATCAAATCATTACTAAAAAGTCTCCCATTAGAAAATCTCAGGACTAGATGTCTTCACTGATAAATTCTACCAAACATTTAAAAATACCAATCTTTCTCAGACTGTCCCCAAAAAATTAAAGAGAAGAAAATGCTTTCAACCAAAACCAGACAAGGACACTACCAAAAGCAAAATAGAAAAAGGTAAAAATAAAAATACAGGCCAATATCCCTGCTGAACATAGATGCAGAAATCCTCAACAAAACCTAGCAAACAAAATTCAACACACATTGAAAAAATTATCACCATGTTCAAATGGGATTTACCCTAGAGATGCAAGTATGGTTCAACATATGCAGACTTACAAATGTGATACACCACATGAAAAGAATGGAGGACAAAAGACATGATCATCTCAATGGATGAAGAGAAAGCATGTGACAAGATTCAACATCCTTTCATAATAAAGTCTCAACAGATTATGTATAGAAGAAGTGTACCTCTACACAGTAAAAGTCATATATGACAAAATCATAGGTAACATCATACTCAATGGGTAAAAGCTGAAAGCTTTTTATCTAAGATCAGAGACAAAATAAGGAGTGCACTCTTACCACTTCTATTCAGTGTGGTACTGGATGTTCTAGCCAGTGCAATTAGGCAAGAGAAAGAAATAAAAGGCATCCCAATTGGAAAGGAAGAAGTGAAATGGTTCCTTTTTGCAGATGACATAATCTTATATATTAAAATAAAAAAAACCCTAAACAATCCACCTCTAAGCTGTTAGAACTAATAAACAAAGTAAAGTTGCAGGATACAAAGTCAACATACAAAAATTAGTAGCATTTCCATACACTACCAGCAAACAATCTGAGTAAGAAATCAAGAAAACAATCCCATATACAATAGCTACAAACATACTGAGAACAAAATTATCCGAAGAAATAAATGTTCTATACACTGAAAACCACAAAACATAAATGAAAAAACCTGAAGAAGACACAAGTAAATGAAAAGAAATCCCATGTGCATTGGCTGAAAGAATTAATATTGTTAAAATGTCCATAGTTCCCAAACTCATCTACAGATTTAATGTATTCCTCATCAAAATTTCAACAACATGTTCTCGGAAATAGAAAAAAGTTTCTAAAGATTTTATGGACTGCAAAAGAGCTCAAATTGCCAAAGCAATCCTGAGCAAAAAAACAAAGCTGGAGGCATCACACTGTCAAACTTCAAAATTTATGGCAATGTTGTAGTAATCAAAAGAGCATAGCACTGGTCTCAAAACAGTTAGAACAACAGAACAAAATAAAAGCCCAGAAATAAATCCAGAGAGAGAGACAGACAGAGAGAGAGAGACAGAGAGAGAGAGATCGATCCATGGAATAAAAGTAAAAAATCACTTGTCAAGTGATTTTTCACAGAGATGCCAAGAACAGACAAGGAGGAAAAGACAGTCTCTTCAATAAATGTGCAGGAAAAACTGAATCTCCAAATGCAGAATAATGAAATTAGACCTTTGTCTCATACCATACACTAAAACAGCTCAAAATTGTTTAAAAACTTAAATGTAAGACCCCAAACTGTAAAACTACCAGGAGAAAACATTGAAAAAAGCCCAACAACATTGATCTGGGCCAAAGAAAAACTTAAAAAAAAAAAGAAAGGAATTGCATCAAATTGAAAACTTTTCCACACCCAAGGAAACAATGAACATAATGAAGACAACTTATGGAATGTGAGAAAATATTTGCAAACTATGCATCTGGTAAGGGGCTGTTATCCAGAGTATATAAGGAACTCAATTCAAATGCAAGGAAAAAAGTTTAAAAATGGACAAAGGAACTGAATAGAACTCAAAAGAAGACATACAAATGACCAAGAGCTATATGAAACAATGTTTATCACCAATCATTAGAAAAATTAAAATTATAATGAGACATCATTGGCTATTATCAAAACAGTAAAAGATAACAAGTGTTAGTGGGGATATATCAAAAAGCGAACACTTGTGCTGTGTTGGTGAGAATGTAAGTTAGTATAGTCATAATAGAAAACAGTTTGGAGCTTCCTCAATAAATTAAAAATAGAATTATCATATTATCCAACAATCACACTACTAAGTATATATCCAAA
>PVKV010041570.1:0-11352 GCA_004027835.1 Alouatta palliata | reverse complement strand
GCCCACGGGCCTATATTCCTCCAGACCTTACAGGGCTGATTCGAGTTCATTTTATTATTCATCAGGCTACGTATAAACTCTTTGTAATTATTGCTCCTTTCAATTATAAAATCAAGACGCGTTTACTAATTAAGGCTAAACAAATCTACAAAACCAATAAAATTCCAACGAATAACATTAATTTAAAGCAGTGGATGATGTTTTGCAGACAACAAATGGGCGTCTAAGGTGAGGAACGAGCAGCCACCAGGGCCCAGGACCTCTGGAGCTCAGCACCTGTCCCGGGTGTCAAGCAGTGACTCGGCTCCCCTCTGCTTACCACCCAGGCCCTGTGACGCCTGTCAGCACATTTCCCCATCCGTCTGGGGTAAAGCAGCACTGACCCCTGGGCACTGATACAATCTGCAGTCCTCAGGCCCTTTTCCCTCCCGCTCTTCCAAATGCTCCAGGATTTGCTTACCTTGATTTTAAACTGTTCATAAAAATGAAAACAGGCCGGGCGCAGTGGCTCATGCTTTTAATCTCAGCACCTTTGGAGGCTGAGGTGGGCAGATCGTCACTTGAGGTCAGGAGTTGGAGACCAGCCTGGCCAACGTGGTGAAACCTCATCTCTACTAAGAATACAAAAATTAGGCTGGTTGCAGTGGCCCATGCCTGTAATCCCAGCTACTCGGCAGCCTGAGGCAGGAGAATCACTTGAACCTGCGAGGCAGAGGTTGTAATGAGGCAAGATTATGCCACTATACTCCAGCCTGGGAGACAGGAGTAAATCATGTCTCAAAAAATAGTGATACATAAATAAAATGAAAACATAAAATTTTTTAAATTCTTCCAGAGACAGCTAAGAACTCTCCTCCCCACCATGTATCCGTGGTTCCACATTTGGGAAGCACTAAGTCAGTACAGTTGGGTGCAGATTCTTTTACCTGATTAGTATTTGCATCCACTGTCAGAGCAGGGCTCAGAGAGAAGTCGAAGGAGGTGACAAGCACTCCAGGACTGGGGGCACAGCGACGCGGGATGGGTTCCAGAGGAGGAGATGAGGAGGCCCTGTGGTTTGGGGCAGCAGGAGCCTAGCACACTGTGGAAAGAGGTGGCCTCAGATGAAGCCAGGGGACCACAGAGGCGTCACTGCCAGCCTGTCCTGGTCCAGGGAAGGCCAGAGCACGAGGCATTAGCGGGCCCTCGCTGAGGAAGCAGGTAGCCTTGAGGGCCACAGGAATGAGGGTTCACCCTACTCAGTACTAGCCTGCGCCACGTTCTATTCTCTCATAAGGAAATTGATGCTGTTCCCCGGGGTTTCAAGTGCAGACGCTGAGGCCCTGTAAGGTTAACCACCTGGGCTGGGTCACAGCAGCCAGGGACGCTACCTGATTTGAAGGTGAGCTACCTCTGGAGCCCATGCTCAGCCTGTCTGCAGAGAGGGCCATGGATCTCCACACTGGGCCTCGAGTGCCTCCTGCGTGAGCTGCTCGGTCCCCAACTCTGCTGCTGCCACCCACACCTTCCCAGCTCCTTCCCTCTCCCCAGTACCGAGAGCCTGGGCCTGATCCGAGGCAGCTGAGGCCATGACCCCTGAGTCATCTAGATGCTCAAATACTGAAATAACACCAGGATGGTAACAAATGCCCCGAGGTACTGCTTGCCCCAATGCCCGGAAGCCCCATCACCGCTCCAGCTCAGCTCCCTGAAGGTCCTCTGGCTCTTCCCACAGTCCAGCCAATAAAGGGTTTACGTCAGGCCCAGCAGGGAGTCTTAGGAAGCCGCTCTAATCTGGGGCCTGGCTCCTGTCTGCTTTCAATATCCCCCCTGGTCTAGGAGGCCTGGGGAGCAGGGACCTGAAGTCTGGCTGAAGTCCCAGCCTGCTCAGCCCCCAGGGAAGGTGGCACCCCCTTGGCCCCCCTCAAGAGAGGGCACCAAGCGCAGCAGCTGCCTCCAGGCCACTGTTCAGCCAGGGACCAGGGCACCCAGGGACAACGAGAGATGAGCCTAGAGGACCCAGTACCGTCTTCACCCTCAAACACATTCCCAGGCCCTGTACCTGTGGAGGCAGGAGGTCGAGCTAGAGAGGAGCAGGATCCGGTCCTCCTGAGGGAGTCTCGGTCAGGTGGGGCCCCCAGAATGCGCCAGGAGCTCTGACGGTGTCTGTGGGCACAGGGAAGACTCCAGCAGGAATGGAGGCAGAACAGCAGAGCCAGAGATGGCTGGAATGGATTTTGTAGACGAACAGGTGTTCTGCATGAAGGTAGAGGTGATGGAGGAGGGAGAAAGGGGCCGCAGCTGGGAGGCAGAACTGACCTCCTCCACCTGAGGCAGAGAGAGCAGCTGGGGCTGGCTGCGGTCAGGGGACTGAAGAAGGTTGGAGTGGCCTGCAGGGGCAGGTCACGGAGGGCCCAGACCCAAACCAGGGCGCTGGGACATTAAGGTGAAGGTCGCCGAGAGCAGCCAGCTGATGACGGGGGCCTTCGGGGGCCTTGTGGTTCAGAACGGTCCCTACACAAGTCTCGCAGGTGGGAGGGAGGACAGGCTGCACTGAGGAGCAGAACCCTGTGCGTCCCTGCACAAAAGCTGGAGGCAGGGGTGAAGGAGGTTGGGCCAGAGCCAGCAGAACCATCCCCTCCTGTCCCCTGCTCAGGGAGGGTGGTGGAGCTGGGTCTCCCTGCAGCCTCTGCCTCTCTCCTCCCCGCCCCTCTTCCTGCAGAGATCATGTGTGACTTCACATCTCTTGGGGTGTGGAGGGCTCTGTTGTGGGCTCCAAGGGGAGGGGCACACTGGGGCCAGGGAGTGGCCCTGAACCATCCCTAGGTTGAGTTTAGGTGTTGGGTGGCAGGCAGGCTGATTTTTATGGAACCCTGCTGCCCTCTGCAGAACGGTTCTAGAACCACATCTGCTCAGGGGCCCTGGGTCTCAGAGAGCAGGAGCTGATCCCAAAACACAGTGTGGGCCCCAGTGCCACCCTCACATCATAACAGCTGCCCAGCCCACCCAGTGTGCATCTTGGGGACCTCACTTGTCCCCGCCTAGCCTGGCGAGGAGCTGTTAGTATCTGTTTGTAGTTGAGGCTTGGTGAGAGGGAGAGAAGGCGCCCGAGAACACCAGCTGGGAAGGGACGGAGCCAAGGTTCAAATCCAAGTCTGTGCAGCCACGCCAGGCACCCTCCCACTGGCCCATGTGCCTTCCTGACCACCCATCCTCATCGCCAGGGCTCGGCAGTCTGAATAGGGGTTGCAGTTTGCCCAGATCCAGGATTTTCACTACCCCATCCCTCTCCGTCTCGCTGGTTTCTCCCTGGCACTCATGTGATATTTGTCCTCTGTTTGCTTCTCTAGGGCCTGTCCCCCTCACTCCAGCTAGAGTATCAACTCCAAGGGGACAGGGGTCTTATCCTCCTGGTTCACTGTGCGGGGGTCCAGTTCCTGGAGCAGAGCTAGCCCAAAGGAGGGTCGTGAGACCTGGGTGAAGGACAATGTCCTCTCCCATAACTGCCTGCTTCCAGCAATGTCTCCCCCACGAGACTGTGAGCTCCTCCAGATGGTTCCGGTACCTGCTGGGCCTTCCTGCTGGGGCTTAGTCTCCCCACAGAGCAAGCTGCGGCTTTCCACGAGGTGGCTCTCTTCTCACACAGGCTCTGGACTACTGAGCCCAATGCTGAGGTACTGAGTACTGGAGGTACTGGGCCCAATGCTGAGCCGGGTCTGCACTCCACGCCGGGCAATTCTGTCCTTGGCCTCCCTCAGCCTGTCCAGCTGCCCTCTGACTCAGCCTTCTCCACCCACTCCCCGGCCAAGGACTGGGTGCTGTGTCTTCCAGCTAGCCCTTACAGTTACACACCTTCTCCTTTTCCACTGTGCACACTCTTACTTAAAAATCACATGAAACCAAGAATCTGCCTCCTTCACTTGCAAGTGAAGATGCAAAGTGATCACCCAACTGAATACTGGGAGGGAACACGTGGGGGCAGTGCACTGACTCCAGAGGCCTCTTTACAGCCCCCCAGGCCCTGAGGCCACGGTACCTGTGGTTAACAAGCACTGGCTTTTAGCAACAATTCCTTTTTAGGTCACTAAGGAAATTAAGAGGTCACGTGTGATGTGCTGTAAGTGGATATTGTTCTGCCCATCTTCAAGGTAAGAAGACTTTAGGCCATGGACTTGCTCAAGTTCCCACACAAAGCCAGAGACCAGGAGGCTCAGGGAAAAACCAGGGGGCCTGGCCACATTGTCATCCACCACATGATACGGCCGCAGAACTGACCAGGACATCCCCAAGATGGCCAGCCTGGGGGAGGGTCCTACAAGCAGCAGCAGGGGAGCTCCTCAATTAGTGCCCAGGTTTCTGCAGGATGGAACTTTCATTCAGTCTAGCTGCACTTCCTCCTCCTCATCACCCCCTCACTGATCAGAACAAAGTCGAGGTAGGCTGGGAGACCAAATGGGTCCCGTAAGAGATGACGGAAAGGACCGGTGCAGGGGCTTGAATTAAGGCGAAGCCTTACGTGAGAGCATGTCCTGCTCCTTTAAAAGCCACGGGTTGGAATCTGGAGCTGACTCTGGTCTGGAAAACTGCAGGGACTTGGGTTTCAGTAAGTGACTTTTCTGTTGGCACTAGTTGAGGAGGGCTTGCTGTGATGTCAGGCCTTCGAGGCCCCACCAAGGAGGAGGGAGGAGGGTGGATCTGGCGGCTGCTTCCTATAAAAGGCAGGCATTTTGGCAGCTGGCAGTTTCGAAGGCTTGTTGTTGTTGTAAATCATAATAAGCTGATTATTGCAGTACTTGTTCTTAAAATTTCCCCCAGTTGTTCCAGCTGAGTCATGAGTTACAACATGATTGTGAGTTATTTGTTTAAGGGCACGAAGAGCCCTCAGCTTTTCTTCATCTTTCTCAATAACTACGTGAACTAGAAACCCCAGCCTCCCGCTCCAGCACAGGCCAGGACTGGCGAGGACTGCCGCGGACTGCTGCGGACCGCCGAATCCAAGTCCCCTGGTCTCACAGCAGAGTCACAGGAGTTGACCCTCTGCTCTGAGTAGACACATGGGTTTATTTGGTATCAAGACTTAAGAGCTTCACAGGGATTTAGTTTGGTCTCAGAGTCACCAAGACATGAGTGAAAACTGTGGATCTGGGAAACTTCAAGCCCTGTTCAGACAGAGCTCTCCACCCGCAGGCTGTGCCACCCTTCCTCTGTCTGGGTTGTGCCAGAGCTGGGCCTGCCCCGTGCTAGAACACTAGAGCTAAGGTTTGTGTCAGTTTTTCCATTACAAAATGCCACCCTCCCGTAACCCACCTGGTAAATTACCCTCAAAGCTACAGGCTGGCAGACACGGTGTTTTTATTTCCTTCAGGACAGAGGGGGTGCCCCCCCACCCCAGGTCTCCCAGGATCTTCCCAGGCAGCACTAACCCAGGGGAATTAACTACGGGTTTCAGCAATTCCAGTCCTCCCTCGAGTGCGGAGCTGTGGGCCACGGCCTGGAGTTGCGCAGCCAGGGAACTGTTAACCTCAGCGGCGGCGTGCTCAGGACTAGCTTTGGAAACCTGTGGTGTTAAGGGTTGAACGCAACAATGCCACTCTACTGGGTAGAGGGAAATGCAGCTTTCTTCACAAGCTGTCAGGAAATCTAGATGTGATCCAGCAACCGAGGAAGGGAGACGAGGCGGTATCTCGAGGCACACAGCTCACACCACAGTGCACTGCAACGGAACGTGTTAGTACAGTTCTCAAAATCCTCAGTAACACTTTTTTAATACACAAGAATCGAAAGTACAGCAGTTTTACAATGTAGGAAAATTTAATACATACTATATAAACAACATTATTTACATCAGAAATCACTAGGACAGTGGCATTTTTCACAAATATAAATTAATTACTGTTTAGTCAACAAGTTTTAAAAGTCCACAATTTTACAATAAAGAAAAACCATCTGTCCCCTGATGAGTGGGGCCCAGATGGCCTAAAGCAGCTTGGACCCTTGGCATGGCTCCCCTCGCCCAACGTGGGCAGCCCTCAGAGGAGCCGGAAGACGCTGATCCTGGGCTGCTGCTCCTGCTGACAAGTGGATTTTGGTCTGTAGGATTTCAGTGTCATTGTGTGACTTCCTAGATAAGCCATGATTGCACCATGAGGACTGAGGAAACCGTCAGACACACCAGGCCAGAATGTCTTCAGTGCAGCGTGCAGTGTCTGGGTCTCCTTCAAAGGGCTAAGGAATGACTGAAAGGGGAGGGAACCCCGGGCTCTGCTGGGCACCTGTCTGCCCAGCTCTGAAAGACCGCAGTGATTTTCACCTGGGCCTTCTCTAGGCCATAGTGTATCACGTCAACCCTCGTTCATGTGCAGGTTTTAGGGGATGCTAGCTCCCTTCTTCCTCAACCCCTGGTATCTTTACCATCAAGGAAATCTTTCAGAGCCAGGTTCCAGGGAACACCACCCTCACTCACAGACTCCTGGGGCAGCTTCTCCCATTCACAAGTGAGAGAATTTACCTGTGCAAATTTTTTTTTTTAAATTTAAGCATATACTATTCATACTGATTAAGTCAATGAAGAAATGCTTCCTTTTTCCCCAATGCACTCTTCAAACACACTTCAGCACCTACTGATGTCTAGTGGGGACACTGTAATTTTAGAATCAATGCAACACTGATCTGGCCAAGACTGCCTTTTGCTACTTCATATGGCACTAAGAGTCCTGAAAGTGAACGAAAGGAAGGTCTTCCTTCCTCAGGATGAGACATCTCTGGGCATAACTCACATCTCCCATCAGTGACTCAAGAGAGAAGCCCTGACAAGCATGGGAACCTGATGGCAACACAGGACCTCTGGTGATGCCTTCGCCTCTCCTTTCATCCCTGGAGGACATGACCCAACTCTCTGCACAGGCTCATCTCCTTCCCACCTCTGCTCCCATCGCTCAAGGGCTTGGCAAGCCAACCTCACCTTCCTCTTTGGCTTGGGCAAGGCAAACGTGGGCCAGAGTCAGTATTATCAGCAAGAGGCTCCATCTGTGGTTTCCTTCTCACTGTGTGGCCTGAGTGGGGACACATGCCCTGCCCTCTCCACTGAGCAGTCACAGAGGCCTCCATGGGAGGACTGTGGCCAGGTGGCTCATGCAGTCGCCAGGGCTTTGCTTCAGGGCATGTGTGGTACAAGTCTAGGCTGAGCAACCCCAAGAACTATAAGGATTTCAATAAGGGGGTGGGTCCACTGAGCTCTCAACACAAGCGTCCAAGACCTAGATCCTCCTCTGGAAACAGCACGGGCCAGCCCTGTGATGCTCTGTGTGGTAGGGAGCAAGGGCCACGTCACAGCCACATCTGCTTAATTCGGGGATACAAGTCGGCATGTCTTGGTAAAGGCATTCGTGGTGCTGCCCAGGAGCCCAGCATGCACTGAAGTCCTCACAAGAGACTTCGGGGGTTTAACCCTGCACATGCCCAGCAGAAGGGTGTTCGCAGCTCTGGGCCTGGACATTTATAGGCACACTGGATGTTCAAGTCAGTTATTCTGTCTCCATCTAGAAAGGCCTTTGGATACTCCAATACTGGCAAGCTATACTGAGAAGAAAACTGAAGGCCCCAGTGTCAGTAAATTGAAAAGAGACTGTTTAACTCATGTAATCAACTTGCTTCCTAAACCTGACTCACTTCAACTCTAGTACGATTCTTACTATCTATAGCTCAGTCACTGTCTTTGGATGCTCCCTGTTTCAGAGAAAGTTTAACTGAGGTTTATACCTGATCATATTCTAAGAGAAACTGAATTCAATTTTAATGATCTCCAACTAGCAGGAGAAACTTGTTCACCACGGGTACTTATTTCCATCTGCCCACTACATGATGTGTGATTCTGTCCAATCGATTTCCTCAAGCTGTGAAAAGGGAAAAGAAATGCAGCCAAAGTGTTGACTTAGCCCAATACTGAAAGTTTCCTCCACTATGCTGGCACTACTGAACCTCACATTAGAAGCCTGTTTGCTGCCTGCACCAGGACCCCCAGCTTTGTGATTGCCAGCAACAAGTGGTCACTAGGCCTGCCTCTGTGTCCCCCTTTCCAGGTCCTGTAGTTTTCCCTCTCACCACAGGAATCAGAAATCCACCAGGGATTCCAGTTCCCTGGTCACACTACTCCCCACCCTAGCCCACCCTACCCCTCACCCAGCCTACTCCCCAGTCAAGTAATACCCACGCTGGCATCAACACTGTCGAACTCACCTCAAAAATCAGCCAGAGCAACCTACTTTCCCTGGCATGGTAGGGAAAGGAGACCCACTCAGGAGACCAAACCTCTGAAATGCACAAAGACAGTGTGGGAAAATTAGTGTTGGCAGAGGTGAAGCTGCTGTGGAAGCTGCTGCCCTCTCACTACCTTCCCACCCCAACCCCGCCCACAGGTTTCACATAATGAGGCTGAGGGTCTCATTTCTCCCAAAAATGCATTTGAGGGGTATACCTGCTCCCCTTCAAGTCCTATGCTTGTCCCCACCCACCTGCCCACACTCCCCACTCCCTGTCAGCAGCAGCCATCATGTCAGGGTGAACCAAATCAGGCAAATCACGCACTGTCCCATCAGGCCCCAGCTGCCTACCTGCACCAGCTCCTGCCCACCCATGCACTAAGGGTCACTGGGAGTGCACCCAGGGTCACTGGGAGCACTGACCCTGGGGAGAAAACATTCATGACTCTGAAGATCCCCTATTCCTTGACTGGGGAAACACATCCCAGTGAAGCTGGTATACACAAAGTCAGCTCTTCCTCCAAGTGCCCATCAAAGTGGGAGGCCAGAACTAGGCTGGCATGGGACAGGGTGCCAAAGTGCAGGAGTGGTGACCTGAATCAGAGCTGGACCCAGTAAAAGGCCTCCCATTCCTTGAAATGCTCCTTCAGCCAGTGAGCTGACAGCAGCAGCATGTCCGAAACTCTACTTACTGGTCTAGATAACTGGCTACTGTTGGATCAGACCAAAAATATCCACATGTTTGATGACTCTTGCTCTCTCCTTTGCGAGCTGTCCTTTATGTTTTCCGAACATTCCAATTATAATCTGGGTTGTTTTTCTGTTCTGGTGATCTCTCCAAAGGAGATCTATGATCCAGGGGTGACTTGGAGTCATGAGGAGATTTCTGAGAAGGGAGCGATTGAGGATCTGAGACTGTGGGGTGCAATGGGGGTAGGGGCTGTTTATACTCGCCCAGTTTGTCTGTGTGGAAACAGCGGTAATGGTCTGAGGGTCCCTGGCCATGGTAGCCCATAGGGGGGCGGTGATCAGACATTCAGCAGAAATCCTGCTGGTGGTCATTTTGAGGCCTACATTCATCGGATCTCCTCCGCTTGGAGTCATGATGGTGCCTGAAACAGAGATGCAAGGATCAGCTGAAAGGCTGAAGTCAGATTCCCATCCACTTCTCTTCACCACCCACTTGGCTCTTCCTCACACACTCATATTCAAGGACACTTACAAACGGACTCAAAGACAGATGCTCACATTATTAGGAATCAAAAAAACTAAAGCAATAACAAAGAGTCATTTTACACTTATTAGCAAATCACATCCTAGGAAATGACATAAGCCTTGGACACAAGTATACACTTGAAACAATCACTGATGGCTTTGCAAACTCACTCCCTTTAGGGAAAATCTGATTAAGACCCATAAACATTTTCATATTTCTGGACCCAGCCCATGAGAAAAAGAGATGCAGAAATTGTTTTGTAAGTTATTAGTAACAGCAAAAGCCACCATCAACCTAAATATGCAATGAGTAAGTGAATAGTTAGCAAAATTCTCTTAAAAATTAACTCAATTTGAAGAGTACTAAAATTTTTGGCTTGTACCATGGTAAACTGCTCATGATACCATTAAAAAAAGAATTAGTAAAACTCCACAACAAAGACAAGCCAACTCAAAAACAGGCAAAGAATTTGAACAGACATTTCTCCAAAGAAGATATACAAATGGCCAAAAAAAACATGAAAAGATATTCAATATCATTAATTATCAGGGTAATGCAAACCCAGCCCACAATAAGACGACTTCACACCCACCAAAATGGCTCTATTCATTTAAAAAGAAAAACAAAACAAAAATAAAAGCAGGAAATGTGTTGCCAAGATGAGGAAAACCTGCAACACTCATACATTGCTGGTAGGAATGTAAAATGGTTCAGCCACAAAGAATATGACTGACAATTCCACTCGTGGGCACATATCCAAAACTGAAAACAGGTGGTCAAGGACTTACACACCAGGCTTCCCTGTAGCATTGCTCACAATGGCCCAACAATGGAAACAACTCAAATGGCTGTCAACAAATGAATGGATAAACAAAATGTGGCATAATGAAATATTCTTCAGCCATAAAATGGAATGAGTACTGATGAATGAATGAACCTTAAAAACATTATGCTCAGTGAAAGACACCAGATGCAAAAGGTCACATATTATATGACTCTTTCTATATGAAATGTCCAGAATATGCAAATCCAGAGAGACTGAATGCAGACTCGGGGTTGCCAGAGGCCGGGGAGAGGGAATCATGGGGAAGGCTTATTTAATGGTTAGAGGGTTTTCATTGAGTGATGAAGTGTTTCAGAACCAGACAGAAGTGGTGGCTGCCCAACACTCTAAATGCACTAAGGTCATTCAGTTGTTCAGTTTAAACAGTTCCTTTATGTGATCTGAATTTCACCTCAATAAAAGAGAGGGAGGAAAAACTGGGCAACTTCAAGTTTCAGTCAAAATGGAATAACAGGGACGAGATTGACCCTCCCACCCAAAATAGCCAAAAGGGACAAAATGTATAGAAAAGTGGTTTTCAAGACACCAGACATAAGGCAATGAAGAACAGTAATCCCTGAGGAATGGACGCTAATGAAATGAGACTATTAACTGCCCCTGCTCACCCTCATGAGATAGTCCTCAGGCTGTGACACAGAAAGAAAGAAACCCAAAAAGAGACCAGGTGGGGGAATGGGGAACCAAGGTGGCTAGAGTTCATAGGACACAGTTTGAGAATCTACAGAGAAAGAAGTTTGAAGATCTACAGAGGCTTCCCAGGTATACAGCTGAATACTGCTTAGGGTGTGCATGTGGGGAGATGACCCAAGGCCAGGGAAAGAACCACCAAAAAGACTGAAGGTAATAGTGCCCTATGCTCACGAAGAACTGGCATAGTGCCTGTTCTCAACAGCCACACCAAAGGCCTCCAGGTTAAAAAGGCCCTGGTGGTATGGTTTGGTGTGTCCCTCCAAATCTCACGTGGAAATGTGACCTCCGATGTTGTAGTGCGGGGTGTTTGAGCAGATCCCTCATAAATGGCTTGGTGCTGTCCTTGTGGGGATGATGAGTGAGTT
>PVKV010041569.1:0-11360 GCA_004027835.1 Alouatta palliata | reverse complement strand
CCTGTGAGGTGTCCAGCCTGTGGGTTTTCAGGTGTAGATGGCAGTGGTCATTGGAAAGGAGCACAGGTCCCATTCTAGGCAGGGATTCAGTGCCCTCTGAGGGAAGGAGGTCCCTTGGGACTGTTTCCAGAGCCCCCCTGTCCTCCCAGTGCCAGGCAGGTGGACTCCCACTCTGCCCAGACCCCAAAGCTGGGGCGAGGAGGGCAGTGGCTGGCTGGAGGCCCCTGGGTGCCCTTGGCAGGGAAGCTGAAGGAGGCTGCATTCTCCCAGGGGAAGCGAGGTGGCTGTGCCTGCTCCTGGCGTCCTGAGAGCTGGGCTGGGCACTTACGGAGAGAGCTCCCGGCTTCCCAAGCCATGCCCAGCCCTGCCCTGCCCCTCCCTGCCACAGCCCGCCAAGAGTGACCCAGCCGGAAATCACAGAACATTCTTTTGGGATACGTTCTCTCCTATATACGTTCCCTCCTATTTTTAAACTGTTTCTTTATTTTGTCATAATCTGTTGAATGTTTAACTTCAGCATCGGAGGTGAAAAGGGGCCAGGAGCAGGATGCTGCCCCGTCTGTCCTGCCCTCCCCACCCCCACCTCACTGGGAGCCTGGCTGGGAACACTCTTAGACCCACTTTATGGGGGTGGAGGGGTGCAGGGGGACAGTGAGGCTTGGGGCGGAAGTGACTTGGCCCCGCCACTCCCCTGCTGAAGCAGCAGGGGCTGGATCCTGGATACAAGCCCAGGGCCCGGAAGCCACGTCTGGCTTTTCCCGGCGACACTGTGCTGCCCCCCAGAGGCGACTGCTTTTCCAGAAAGCGCTAGGTGGACCTGAGCTGCAGGGGTCTCGGGACGACCATCCCCAGGGATCCCAGGATGACCATCATCCCCTGCAGCCCCTGTGGGCAGCCCTACAGCTCCAGCTGACCCCGTGGGTCAATTAGGGAATAAGTTTGTGCCATGTGGAGCACAGCCGGTCACAATGTGGGGCGACAGGGAAAAGCCAGCACCCCGTCCGTGGGGCAGGGCGAAAGCCCAGGAGACTGGGAACCAGGCTGTGATTCATTTCGACGAGGGGCCTTAAAAATGCAGCAATGAGTGCTTTGTTCACTGAACGTACTGAGTCCTGTTATGTTCTAAGGATGACTCAGACAACTTCCAGGGAGCGTCCTGGGGTCCATCCATCAGATCGGTCTCTTACACCACCTCCACCTTCCTACAGCTTCTTTCCTCTTTGGCTTGGCTGCTAGGATGCTCCCAGCCAGTCTGTGTAAGTGAGGTCCGAAGCCTCGCCCCTTGGGCCCTGGAGGACACCCTCCCTTCCCTGCTCTGCTTCGGTCTCTGTGTCCAGCTTCCTAGCACATTGCCTGTGCCTTGTATTCAGCAGGGAGCGAAGAGCAGGGCAAGGGGAAGGCATGGTTGAGAAGCAGTCCTGGGGGCAGGGGGCTCCGGGGTGGGGTCCCGAGGTGGAGGCCCCCCTCTCACGGGCCAGTCCTTGGCACCCATGATTGCCCACCTGGGCCTCCCTGTACCTCCAGGAGCCAGCTCCAGAGTCCTTCAAGGACACACAGATAAGATCTCTCCAGATAAGCATCCATTGACCCTGGGCATGGAAGGAGACAGCAGGGCCTGGAGCTAAACCACATCCTCCTGGCATCAGACCCACCTGGGAATAAAAATACCAGGTGCAGGTGGGTGTGGAGCCTCAGGAGAGACTTCCCAGCCTGGCACAGCCCGGCCGGGACACTTCTCAAAGGTGAGGAGGAACAGGAAATTCCAAACCCGTCCCCACCCCAGGGTCAGCCTTGGAGTCCCCACACCTCCAGCCGCAGCCTGACTTCCTGGGCCCTCGGTTTCTTCCTCTGTAAAGCAGAACCACAAGCCCCCACACAGTGGCTGAGAGGCTCAGGCAGGAGGTGCCACGGAAGCCGGGGGGCTGTGCTGTCAGTGAAGGCCTGGACTCCTTTCTCCAAGGAGTCTGCTAGACAGAGCCAGCCCACCTGAGATGCCTAGCCCCGTCTCCGGCTGCGGCTTTCTGGAGGAAAGTGGAGGGAAGATGAGAAGCTCCCATTGCCTCCCCAGAGGGCTCCTGAGCTGGGCCGAGGGCTCTGGCTATTTCAGCCTGAGACCCTGTGTTCCCAGCTGCTCCCTGCTTCTGGCCAAGAAGAGGCTGACTGTCACAGGGAAGAGGTCTCAGAGCTGCTGCAGGGCAGCCCTCTGGAGTGTGGGTGCCTTGTCATTCATCTCCTGTCCCTATGACCCCCCCCCCACCACCGCCACACTGCCATCATGCTCTGAAGGGCTTAATTCCCATCAGCTGGACCTGAGATCCAAGAAGGAGCCCAGGCCTGAGTCCCAGCCACACCTGCCGTGCTCCCACTCAGGTGGGAGATGATCAAAAATGGGGTCCCTGGGATCGGCCCCAAAGAGTCCCATTTGGCAGGAGTAGGGTGGGGCAGGGCTCTGGGCCTGTAGGGAGGCAGGATTCGGGGAGGCTCCTGCCTTCTCTGCCTGGCCCAGTACCTGGGCACTTGGGGCCATGAGCCATCCCCATCTGCCTGGTGTGTGGACGCTGCTGCTGGCTGTCCCACAGCCCCTGGGGAGTCCCTACCCCAGAGATGGGGCGCTCAGGGCCTCTGGAGTCCCAGAGAATCCTGTGAGGTCCCCAGTAAGTAAGTGAGTAGCCTTGGGGTGCCCGTGTGGGAGTCTTGGGCAGCAATTGACCCATAATTTGGGTACTGCAATGGGGCCCGGGATCTGGGTTCCAGATCCTGGCAAATGCCCCCCAGGTGCAGGGCCCCCCAGGTGCAGGCCCCCCAGGTGCAGAAGCTCTCTGAGCCTGTTTCCTGGTCCATACCATGGGGGTAGGAAAGCGTGGTGTGTACCTCCCTGCAGGAAACCTGAGGCTGGGGTGGAGTCCCAGAGACATGCTGGGTCTCTGAGAGGGGTCCCTCCCTTTCTGGCCCTGAGATGCAGGTTCTAGGATCTCACCCTGGAAGGTGTGATTTGGGGCCTCCATGGTGTCAGGAGCAGTGCCCTGGCAGCCAGATGACCAGTGGCCACCTGCTCCATGCAGCCCTTTGAACCCACCAGCTGAAGGGGCTACCCAGTGGGGCCCTGGTGGTTGTCATCACTAAGGGAAGGGAGCAGGCGCCTCCTCCCAGGGCCCAAATTCAAGGTCTGTGAACCCAGGAGCTGTGACAGAAGCAGGTCCTACCACGTGGCACATGGGAGTGAGCGCCTCATTGAGCGGGCAGCAGAGGGCAGTGTCACGCCATCTTGCTCCTCACCCAGCCCTGCCGGAGGCCAGTCTGCTTGGGGCCACAGAGCTGGCGAGGGCCACATCTGGCCTCCTAATGCCATAGCTGCCTCCTCTGGGAGTGCCCTGGCCTCGGCTGCCATCACAGAAGGCGGGAGCTGCTCTCCAGCACAGCGCGGCCCTGCCCAGCCCCAGAGTCTACACTGGCTCCTCCGTGCGCCTTGGTGCCACCGAGTCCCTTCACGCACAAATCTGTTGAGATGCCACATCAGGCCTTCCCTCTGCTGCCCGTCCAGCTAGTGCTCCGACCTGGGCAGCTGTGTCTCCACCTCTGTCCCTGCCCTGGGCTCGCAGCTCTGGACAAACAGGACACGCTTAATGGAGACCCCCTGGGTGGACTTTAGAGTCTTGGGGGATGTGGCCCTGGAATGCCGGCTGGTTTTGGCTCTGGGCCAGGCCAGGGGCAAGTCATGTGGACACCAGGGCAAGTGCCCCACACCCCACCCGGGCAGTATGTGGCGTCTCTGGCTGGATGTCCACGGAGCGGCTCTCCCTCATTGGACGTGTATTGAGCGCCAATTGAGTGCCATAGTTGTGGGGAGGGGGAAGGGCCAGAGTGGGTGTCTAACGGTGTCCCGGGGGCCAGCAGGGCCACAGCAGGGAGGGCAGACGTGGCGGCAGCTCCCCCAGCTTGGGTCCACAGATCTACCTGCCCGCGCGCCCTCCGGAACCTGAACACGTCTGGCCAAAGCGGAAGCAGCCACCGCCTCCACACCAGCTCCGCCTGCTTCGTGGGCCACCTCACCCAAGGCCTGTCCGTCCCCGTTCCTTACAGAACCTTCCTGTTTGCTGTCATCGCCACACATTTTCCTTCAGTACCTCGCGAGTTGTCTGCTTAGGTCTCTGTGGTGCCACAGAGGAAGACCCTGCCTGTGCCCCCCGCAGCCCACTTCACTGGAGCCGGAAAACTGTGCCCCTGCCTGACCTTCCCCTGCAGGAACCTCAGGCTGGCCATGGGGCTCTTGTCCTGAGTCCACCCCCTCGGCCCCTGGCCTGGCCCAGAGCCAAAACCAGCTTCTCACCATCCCTGTGCCCAGCCCTGGGTGCAGGTGCCAGCAGCTGCCCTGGGGCTCACACTGGCCTCCCCATCAGCCTCCCTGGGGCAGACTCGTCTTCCCACTGTGGTCAAAGTGAGTCCTGCGAGGCGCAGTGCCTCAGCTCCCGAGTGAAGCCCACTCTTCCTGCTCCAGCCCAGCACTCTGCTCTGCCCTGCCCTCTGGGGCCGCTGCAGCCCCCGCCACCTCCTGCCCACCCCTCTGTCAGGAGGAGAGAGTCAGGGGTCTCCACGCCACTGGCCCTGGCTGAGTCTGGTGTGCCCTGCTCCTCGCTGGCCTCTTCAGCGCTGCCCAGCGGGTGGTGGTGTCCCTCCTTCTGGACCTGCTTGCTCTGGCTCCCCTCCCAGGCACCGTCTGGGGAAGGGGCTGCTTTCAGATCTGGGGAGAATCTCTCATCACACTGTGTGCCCCCGATGTAGACGCTCAGTGCCACCAAGCTCAGAGGTGGGTGGATCTGCCGGGAGCCTCGGGGGCCCCGGCTCACACAGCACTTGCTGCTCTGACCTCTCAGGGGAAGGGAAGGAGTGGCCCCTGGTGGCTTCGGCTGGCGGAGGGAAGGTAAGGCCTGGGAGGGAGGTCCGGGGTCCCATGTTAGCATGTATGGCATGTCAGCATTCCTGGCCGAGGGGTCTTGTGGCATGCTGGAGAGGGGACTCGTACATGGCCCCGTCCTCATCACATCTGCTGCCCGAAGGTCATTTTCAGGAGGTGCCTCCCCCCCAAACCTTCTGTCCAGGAGAAGGAATAAGTGGCCTCCCCAAGCTCATGCTTTTGACACCACGCAAGTCAGGGCTGGCGGGAGGATTGCAGGTGAGGGACTGTCCCTTTCTCTGCCGAGGTCGGCAGAGCTGCTCTCCTGACCCAGTCAGAGGCAATGATCTACTTCCCTTACCAGGAGGCGTCAGAGGGACCCCTCGGGAGGGAGATGGTGGCAGAGAGGTCGGAATATAGTGCCCTCCCCTGGGACTGGTCAAGACTCCCAGGGGTGGGGAGGGACCCAGCCCTGTGGGGGTGTCTTTGCTGGAGTCCTGCTAGCATGGACCTGTGGCTGGACACTGACCACCGCCCTGTGTCCCAGCACAAGCTCCGCCAGGCCGGGGCTTCTCAGTGACCATCAGCCCCACACTGCGGATGCCTGGTGGGCCCATGTGCTGGCGGCCGCCCAGTCCTCACTGTGTCACCGTGAGAGAGTCCTGAGCTTCAGCCTCCTTGTCAGTAAACGAGGGCACAGCACCCGATCCACGGAGCTGGAGGAGACCTACTTGCGACACTGGTTGGTGCCTGTGAGGGGTCTGTCCAGGGCTCTATCAGCACTTGGGGATCCCCAGGACCCCTCTGCTGGGACGGCTGCTAAAGTCTCACCCCCACCTACTTACGATAGTCACAGCCCTGCTTAAATAGGAATTAAAGCCAGAGAGGGTGTCTGCCCGGGAGAGGTAGGGGTCTCTAGGGCTGTGCGCCCCCTGCTCACTGACAGTTCACTGCAGAGACTTTCAGGCCTTTTGGGTGGGGGCCTGCAGCAGGGGCCCCGGGGGCGGGGAGTGGGCAACGGGGGGCCCCCAGGTGCAGAAGCTGTCTAGCCTGTTTCCTGGTCTGTACCATGAGGGAAGGAAAGCCTGGTGTGTTCCTCCCTGCAGGAAACCCGAGGCTGGGGTGGAGTTCCACAGACATGCTGAGTCTCTTAGAGGGGTCCTCCCTTTCTAGCCCTGAGATGCAGGATCTGGGATCTCACCCTGAAAGGTGTGACTTGGGCCTCTGTGGGGGAAGAAGCAGGGTCCAGTTGGCAGCCAGATGGCTGGTGGCCATGAGGAGTAAGTGGCCTCCCCAAGCTCATGTCTTTTGATACCACGCAAGCCAGGGCTGGCAGGAGGAGCTCTGCCGAGGATGGGGACCCACTCTCCTGACCCACTCTGTGACAGTGGAGGGGTCAGAGAGATAAAGGACCCTGTCGGGAGGGAGAGAGTGGCAGAGAGGAGCCCCTAACAGAAGGGCCGTGGCCCCTGGGGACCAAGCGGAAGCTCTTGGCTGGGCCACCCTGCCTGGTCACACTGCGTGGGTGAGGGGAGAGGCTCCTTGGGAGGGACTGTGGGGAGCCGCGGCCTCATCCTGGGGCCAGGGCATGTGGGTGGGCACTGACTCTCCCGAAACCTCACTGGATCTCCCTCCAGGCTTCCAGACAGCCCTGGTTGGCGCCAGGAGGAGCCCAGATGTGGGGATCCACTCCCAGGATCAGCTTCCCAGGCCCTGGCTGCTCCAGGAAGGGAAGTGTTTCCTCAGCGTTCACAGCTGTGGCTGGCCAGGCCCTTCTGCCAGTCCTGTGTCCCAGCCCTGTCTGGCTGGAGGGAGAGCAGAGCAGGCCACCTGCAGTGTACATCTGTGCGCCCCGGGTCCCTTCCAGGAAGCTGTGCACGCTGGCTCAGGGAAGGGGTTCGTGGTGGGTGGGCGCCCACTGAGGGCTGACCACACGTGCTGTGAGAAGGCCAGGAGGAGGGCCAGCCAGTCACCCCACAGCCTGCCTTCCGGGAGGGGGCTGGGGTCACCCAGCAGCCGCCTCTCTGCTCCCAGACAAAACCCCTTTCACTATTCACTGAGCATCTCCCCCTATCCAGGTGCAATGCCAGACAACTGCACCCGGTACCTCTCTGTCACTGACCAGCATCATGATGTGGGCCATGTCCTCATCTCTTGTGCCTCAGTTTCCTCCTCTGTTCTATGGGGGTAGTGCTGCCACATCCCTCCCTCCTGGAAGGACACTGACAAGGGAGCTGGGGTTCAGGAATCTCTCATGGTGACACAGGGAGGAGCTGGCGTCCACCAGCATGCATGTCCATCTTTTGTGACAATTACCTGTGCCACTGCAGTTCAGGGGCTTGGCCCTGTGCACACAGTAAGTGCTTACTAATTAGCACTGTTACTCAGAGCGGGCCACGAGCACCATGGAGCACACATTCTGGGCCAGCCTTCCATGGGGGCACTGCCATGGTTCCCTCCCTGCCACCTCCCCACCATCTCTGGGGCTAAGCCTGTTTTCCAGATGAAGAAGTGGACGCCTGGGGAGATGAAGGGACCTGACCTCGGCTGAGGGATTCCAAAGTCCAGGTAACCCCTGCCTCACCTGCACCAGCCCTGGCCACACCTGAGCTGACCAGCATGGTGGCCTTTGCAAGTTCCTGGTTTTCTATAGACCTCCGTGTCCCACACCTGTACCGTGTATTCACCTCACCCAGAGCTGGGTTAAGACTTCACAGACCCAAATTGCTGGGTGTTCACCCCCGGCGTGAATGTCCCATGGTGTGTAACGAAGGACCACAGCCTTGGTGGCTTAGAACAGAAATCCATTGTCTTGCAGCCTGGAAGCCAGAAGTCTGAGATCACAGTGTGGGCAGGGCTTCACTCCCTCCATGGGTTCTAGGGGAGGGGCCTTCTGGCCCGGCATTGCTCCAGCCTCTGCCTTCTCCTGTATCCTGTCTCTTCTGTTCTCCTACAAGGACACATGATTGTGTTAGGGCCACCCTAATCCAGACGAATCTCAGCTCAGGATCCTCATCTTCATCACACCTGCAAGACCCTGATTCCAAACAAAGCCAGCTGCCGAGTTCCAGGGGCTGACGTGGATGTATCTCTGCGGGGGGCTACAGTTCAACCCACTTTACCTCCCACACAAAATTCATGATAAAAATACTGTGACATGGTAACATCAGTTCCTGGTACATTCGTGTTTGTGTGTTTTATGAATGTTTTTTAAAAAACATTTTGTAAGACTTCCTCTCATGCTCTGGTGACCCCTCTCGGCCTACCAAGCGGCCCTGCAGGTCCCAGAGTGGGGATGAAGATGAAATGAGAAACGGTCTGTATGATACACGTCACGGTGCCCGACGATGCTCAGCAGTGTTTCAAAGGAAAATGACCCCCAGGAATTCCTTGTCAGGGACAGGAGCCCTGAGGGGCAGGAAGGCCAGGCCCAACTAGAGTTGAAGCTCTGCGGTCTCTCTCTGCCTCAGTTTCCCCACCCTGAAAGTGGGATAAGAATATCTTCTTGGTAGAAAGGATTCTGTAAGTCAAGGGCATGTGGAGTGCTTAGAATGGTACCTCCTCCCCCCCACAACCGAGGGCTCCATACTGTGTCCTCTGGGTCGCACGGACATTCATCAGCCAATCTGCGGCAGCCTCCCCAGAGGCGCAGTGTGCAGCCGCTGGGCCCCGCCTCCTTCTTTGCTGCCTCTAGTCTCTGAGCTCCCGTTGTGGCCTGAGTGGCTGCAAGGGCCTCCTGCCTGCTCCCTCTGCTTCTGCACTGACCTTACAGTCTACTCAGGGAATTCATCTCTCAAAACCAAGGTGCTAGGCATGGCACTGTGGCTCACACCTATAATCCCAGCAGTTTGAGGGGCCGAGGTGGGCGGATCACATGAGCTCAGGAGTTTGAGGCCAGCCTGGGAAACATAGCAAAACACCATCTTTACAAAAAATACAAAAAATTAGCCTGGCATGGCGGCATGCACCTGTGGCCCTAGCTACTCAGGAGGCTGAGGCGGGAGGATTGCTTATCCTGGGAGGTGGAGGTTACGGTGAGCTGGGATTGCTCCACTGCACTCCAACCTGGGTAACAGAACGAAACCCTGTGTCAAAAAAAAAAAAAAAAAAAAGCAAGGTGCTGAGCCTGCAAACCCATCCTGTCTTTCTTGGGCTCAGAATAATCCTCCAGGCTCCATCCCGCTGGCTTCACAGCCAAGTACATACCATGACCATGATCTGCCCCTCCACTTCCTCTCTGGACCTGGCACGGATCCCCTGCAGTCCCTCTGGCCTCCCTGCCCTCCTCTGCACACTCCAGCCCCTGCCCCAGGGCCTGAGCACCTGCTGTGATGGTGTCTGGAGCCCAGAATCTCCACAGCTCGCTCTCCCATCTCTTTGGGGAGTCTTGATTCAGTTGTCACCTGCCTGGCGAGGCCTTTCCTAGCACACGATTGAAAATCGAGTTTCCACCGCCACCCCAGATGTGCCTGTCCCCATTCTCTACAGAATCTTCCTGTATTGCTCTTGTCACCACACGTTTTACTTATATGTTAGATTGGTGCAAAAGTAATCGTGGTTTCTGCCATTAAAGGTGTTGGACATAGATGCTCGGTGCCACAGAGAAAAATCAGCACTGAGACAGGATTTTTTAGCAAGCAATTTTTACTTCCTGGACTGCAGGAAGGGTACCCTTGCTGGCCATTTTGCCACGAGACTACAATGAACAAAGGAAAAGCAGATATATTTATTCCTTATGCATTTGGGTTGTTTTTTTTTTACTGCTGTGTTTGATTTCCATTGGCTGGAGCCAGACCTTAACATCTAAACTAAAACCTGACTGGCTGATAACTTAAAACTTTTCTAGACAGGTAAGGGGCATAGGCTGTGAGCCGGGACATGCCTGTGAGCACGTCCAGCACAGATATTTTGGTGAAAGTACAAGGACATAGAAGGCGTGCCTGTAAGCACGGCATGTCTAATAGCTACATAGCGTTATTAATGGCCGCTAAAAGCTCTTGCCATTGAAATGAATGGCCACATGGTTTTGTCATTAGAAGTGACATCTTGTCTGTCATCTGTTTAGGTTTCCTTTGTGTCCCCAGCACACATGCCTGGCACGTTAGACGCTCAGTAAATATTTGTTGAATGAATGAATCTGATGGTGGCAGCATCTGTTTTAAGGACTCTCCCCACTTGGGGGATGAGAAAGCTGAGGCCCAGAGAGGTGCAGTGGCATGCCTGTGACCACACAGTGGTGACAGGAGCCAGGCTCTCTGCTTTCTGCCCTGCTGCTCCTGGGAGGTGCTGAGCGCACAAATCCAGAGATGGACCCAGGCTTCCATTATAATCTGACTCTCAAAGGGGGAAGGAGCCAACACGTGGGGCCCTAGGGAGGAGGTGGAGGCCTTGGCCGCAGGCATGGAGTTAGAAACCCTTCTCTAGACCCGGAGCTTAGCCAGACCCCTGCTGGTTGCCTCACCCTATAAACATGCCAGGGGGAGGGGGAGGGAGGGGGGAGGGACAAGGCTCCTAGGACCTTCTGTGGACTATGGCCCATGCTGGCTGGCCATGGGACCCTCGACGCTGTTCCTCCTGGGGTTCCCCACAGCCATCCTGCAAGGCAGGGTGTCTGCATACCTGATGCTCATGTTACAGGTGAGGAAACTGAGGCTCGGAGGCCAGTGGAGGCACAGAGTGAGGATCTGATTCCAGCCTCCTGGCTTCCAGTGCAGGACCTGCCCCACCCTCTCGGGCAGGACCTCGGAGACTGGGTTTGTGGCATCAAGGTGTGCCCAGCATAGGGTAGGTCAAATGGGCAAATGAGAAGGTGTGTGGGCCACCTGGGGTGTCCCTCCTGAAGGCTCCTCTTCAGATCGCTTTCCCTGCAAAAGCCCCTTGAGACCACCACGGCCTTCACTCAGGCCACCCACCTATGGGAGATGCCCAGAGCAGCCACAGAGCCAGGGCTGGCATGGGACCTGCGCTTTAGGAGGAAGGAACCCTGCCGCCCCCACAGCCAGGCTCCTCCAGAGATTGCTCTGTGTTTCCCTGGAAGGAGCGAACTGCGCTCCTAAAAGCGTAAACCAGGGACTGGCAATGAAAAGCTGTGGGAGATAAGGTGGCCCTGCAGGTCCTGATAGGACGCCATAGCATCCAGCCCTTCTCCGTGTGCACCAGCACCAGGCCTGGGCTGCAGAGAGGCCAGCTGGGCTTGCGAAAGATAAGAGGACAGAGCCGGGACCTGGGGACACTGTGGGGATGGAGATCACACCGTCTACTGGGACCTGGGGACACTGTGAGGATGGGGGTCACACTGTCTACCGGAACCTGGGGACACTGTGGGGATGGGGGTCACACCATACACTGGGACCTGGGGACACTGTGAGGATGGGGGTCACACCGTCTACCAGAACCTGGGGACACTGTGGGGATGGGGGTCACACCATCCACTGGGACCTGGGGACACTGTGAGGATGGGGGTCACACC
>PVKV010041568.1:0-11354 GCA_004027835.1 Alouatta palliata | reverse complement strand
TGAGACGGAGTTTCGCTCTTGTTACCCAGGCTGGAGTGCAATGGCGCGATCTCAGCTCACCGCAACCTCCGCCTCCTGGGTTCAAGCAATTCTCCTGCCTCAGCCTCCCGAGTAGCTGGGACTACAGGCATGTGCCACCATGCCCAGCTAATTTTTGTATTTTTAGTAGGGACGGGGTTTCACCATGTTGACCAGGATGGTCTCGATCTCTTGACCTCGTGATCCACCCGCCTCGGCCTCCCAAAGTGCTGGGATTACAGGCGTGAGCCACCGCGCCCGGCCCACCTCTAAATTCTTTAGCTGACTTATATGGTAGGAACCCCTGCTTTAGTGAGATAATGCTCACTGAACAAGTATTTTGGGGCTGGCCATGAGTATGGATTGCAATATGAGAGAAAGCCAGCTGTTTGGTTGTCATTTTGCTTATTTTCATTAAATGGTAATGGTACAAAACTACTGTGGAATGACAGTAGCACAGGGATTTCAGTCACTTTTATGTGTTTTTGTTAAGCTGTTTTTAAGCTTTCCTTTTTGCCTCTTATGATTTATTATAGTTTTTTTTCAGGCACTGTGCACGCTGAATACACTTCTGAATCTCAGTGGAAACTGCCATATAAACAGCTCATCTTTGCTAGACTTGGCTTTTATCTATTAGCACATAGGGTAATAAATGTTTTTGTAAACTTGATTTGTTTCTCTGGGCATTAAAATAGACAGACTGGAATTAAAACCAAGTCAATGGCTTTGAAGTTCACCCTGCTGCTGCTGTTATACTTGCTCCATGTGAGGCTTTTGGTATCGGCTTCTAGAATATCCACTCAGGAGGGCTTGTGGGTGTTTGCCTGTGAGTACATAATACGTGTCAAAATCATCTATCTTCTGCAAAGACCCTTCTGTACGTTCACTTATGGCCTATCTTTCGAGTTGAACTCCAGAGGCAGTTCAGAGCTCCATCAAAAGAAAGAAGAATATAGGGAAAAAAAATATGATCGTACTATCTGCCTCTCATTTTGTCAAACTCTGTTCTTTGGAAAATCCCGTTGGTAGTTCTAAATGGGACGATAGCTAGGAATGGTGGCTCACCTTGGGAGGCTGAGGTGTGTGGATCACCTAAGGTCAGGAGATCCAACCTGGTCAGCATGGTGAAACCCCATCTTTACTAAAAATACAAAAATTAGCCAGGCATGGTGGTGTGTGGCTGTAATCCCAGCTATTTGGGAAGCTGAAGCACGAGAATACCTTAAACCCGGGAGGTGGAGGTTGCAGTGAGCTGAGATCATGCCACTGCACTCCAGGATGGGCAACAGGGCAAGACTGTGCCTCAAAAAAATAAAAGTAAAAATAGAAATAAAAATAAATAAATAAATAAATGGGACGATAGAGTGAATAGGTGTTGGTTTTGCCTGTCTGGCATTTATTCCTTTTTGGAGAAGAAATAACACACTAAATTTCCTTTTGGCAACAGCTCCTTTCCCATTTACAGAGTAGACTACATGTAATTCTAGGGAGGGTGACCCCACATCTCCAGACCCAGAGGTTGGCTGTGACCCTGTCAGGCCATAGTGATTCATTTCAGGGATGGGGCACTCAATCTGAACTAGTCATAGAGCTTAAAGCCCAGAACTTTTGCTGAAATCACTGGGAATGGAAAATTGTCTTTCCTTGGGGCTTGCTTAAGTGGCAGGATATGAGTCTGGAACTGCAGGCAGCCATCTCACCACTATTTGGAGACAGCTCTTCCCCCCCACCAACCCCCGGACTGTTGCCATGAATGAGACCAAAGCAAAAGGCAGCAAAGCTGACCCACAGAGAGGCAGACGCTGAGTACCTGTACCCACAGACACCGAAACGAGTGCTACCCCTAGATGTGTTTATAACCTGAACCAATAAAGTTTCATTTTTTTTTTATTAAGCCAGTCTCTGTTTGGATTCTGTTGTCCTGACTAAAATAGCTTTGGGCCCACAACCAGGTTATTTTTCAATGGGAAGGAAGCAGCTTCTGGATAACTATGGAAAATACAGAGTAGGTGTGGTCAGAGTCTAAGATTTCTGCTGACACTCCTAACTGAGGTTCATGAAAACCAACCACGAGCCAGAGTTTTGGAACAAAAGAGTAGACAGCTGAAGACTGGTGGCTCTGGGACCAAATCCAAGAGAACCACGTAAAACACAGGGTCTCTTCCCACTGGCAGAAACCCAAGGGGTCCAGATCAGCAAGCATTCATGCCCAACTCCACCCACCTAGAGACAGACTAGGAAAATTCCAGTATAACCTTGAAGTAGGTTAACTAACTCTCAGTCTGATTCCACTTACAAATAAGAACAGAAGGCACCTTTCTATATCACAGGATTGCTGTGAGTTTAAATATGACAATGCATGTAAACCATTTAGGTTGGAACCTGACATATAATGAGTGTTAGATATTGTATTACCACTATTATTCACAAAATCCAAAGCGCCTGCTATCAGCATTCTACACAGCTTTTTGCATGTAAGTCACTCAATAAATAATTTAAGTGAGTGAGATGGCCCAGTGCAGTGGCTCATGCCTGTAATCCTAACACTTTGGGAGGCTGAGGCGGGCAAATGGTTTGAGCTTAGGAGACTGAGACCAGCCTGGGCAACATGGTAAAACCCCGTCTCCACAAAAAATACAAAAATAGCTCGGGCATGGTGGTGTGCATCTGCGGTCCCAGTTACTTGGGAGGCTGAGGTGGGAGGATTGCTTGACTGGGGGCAGGGGAGAATTGGGGGGAGAGGTTACAGTGAGCCAAGATCCTTCGTGCCACTGCACTCCAGCCTCGGCGACAGGGTGAGACTCAGTCTCAAATAATAATAATAATAATAAATAATTTAAGTGAGGCAGTGCTGGATTAATCTGGAATTCTGAACAAAAATTCTAAGAATCTCAAAGGCTTCCGGGACACACATATAAATTCTTAATTTTTAATTATAATGGTGTGCTAAGTGATTTAAACACCTTGCCTGAATTAAGCCTCATAACAACTTCATAAATATGTAATTACTGAGCTCCATTTTACAGATGAGAAACCTGAGGCTCACAGAAGGTAAGTACGGCCTGAGTTGTCATAAATAAAGTGGTAGAGGCAGGATTCAAAGGCTGTATGTGAGGGATCCGAAAGCCTGTGCTCTGACGACTCTGTCTCCTGTTGCTGTATTGAAGGTAAAGGCCCCTCGCATTCCAGTTCCTCAGTCTTGACTGTTCAAGATGAAATGGGTCAGGCCTTACTCTTTCTTTCCAACTGCCTGTCTTATCACAGATAGCTCTCTGGAAGAGAGAGATGGTGAAACCTTTTCTTCTTCCTGTATTTCTTTGGGCCAAGATGATCTGTAACTTTGTTCCCAGGTCTAAAATGTCCAAAACTCTCAAGGGAGACTTTTGTGTTTTCGTCCATTGCCTATTCCACTGGCTCCCACTCTGGTTCAAGTCAGGCACTTTGGGAGATACTCCCTTCCACAAGGATGGAGGCTCAGCTTGGAAAAATGGTCAGACCTCACTGAATACAAAACATCACTGACCGCATTTCAAATCCTTATCATTAATTTTGTGTGGCTTACGCTTCTGTCTCTTATTTGAATCTATTTAAATAAATGTCCTCACTTTTTAAAAAGACTCAACTTGGTCAGTTAAGGATTGGCCCTTCTCCTGTTCAAATTATCATTCTCAGTTTCATTAAAAAATAAACAAATTCAAAGCCCCAGCAGCAGCAGCTCTGGGCTTAGATCGTGAGCAAACTGGTTCTTTCAGCTTGAGAACCTTCAGATTTCAGATCCAGATTCTTCAATTCTCATCTCAGGATTCCAAAGTCAATTATGCCACACAGTAAACTGAGATTAACAGAGAAGCCTTCGGGTACACCATCAAAAAGTCTTTGGACACACATGGCAATGATTGCCTTGCAAGGTCCCATGCGTTTAAAAAAAAAAATGGATGCATCTCACAACCTCAGTGGGGACCACATTCTTATGAATAATACTGTTAGTCCTATTATCTGCTGAGGGGACTGCTTGAGGCTGGGATAAAACAAATGTTTACTTTTGACCTTAATGCATCAAAAAGGTATTAAAGTTTCAGGAGGATTCCAGGTAAGCAGTGGTAGGAAACCTCTCAGCAGCACTGCCTTGGGCCGTTTCAGAGAGTGCTGCTCCCATAAAACCGGCATAGGCCACCCCAGCTAACTTCACCTTTGCCCTTTCACTTGATTAATTCCATGAAGCACCCCCTTAAATTAAGGTGAAAACCAAAAATGTTAATTATAGACTGAAGCCCCAGGAGAGCACAGGGAAGCTGCTGGGGGGTGGGGGTGGGGGGCAAGAATTCAAATGAAAAACTGCAAATAATTCAAAATAAAGGAAAAATTCCTAGGCACAAAGAGAACCAAGCTTGAAGCTAATGCTTCCGACCACCTAGTACCCTCATGTGCCACTGAGGCTCTGAGAGATTACATACAATATGACCACTCACATGCTAGCCAAGGCAGAGAGGTGGCTTTGGAACCCTGGTGGTGTGCTTGAAAGCCCTCCAAGTCCCCCCAAAACATTTCAAGAGAACAATCCCCATCTCTCTGAGAGAGGGTGGGGCTGCGCTTTCTTAAAGACAAAATGATGGATGTGATGACCTCTCAAGGTCACTTCCAACCTCCAAGTGCTATTCTTTTAATACTAGCAACTGCTGCCGCCAAGTGCTCTGAGTTAGGCCCAGGCCTGTGACTAACTTCCAACAAAAAGTGGGGTGGAGAGAGCGAGCCAGGATTGCTCAAAGACCACCGAAAGAGGATCTCGCTTCTTTCCCTTTTTAACCATCTGTGGGGTTTTTTTCTTCTTCTTCCTTTTGCCCCTCCTTTTTGCGTGTGTTGCATAGAAACAGAAAGTGCCTTTGTACCAATTACTAGGCACTAATTTACACTCTTCAGTGGGCGCTGGGCTTGCTGGAGAAACATGAGGAAAAGGTGGGAGGGTCGGATGTGGGGGAGGATTCTAGCAGTGGAGGAAGGAATGGCATGCTACAAGCTTTTTCTCCAAGCCTGAGAACAGCCAAGGGGGAAGGGAGAGAGAGAGAGAGAGAGAAAAAAAAAAAAAATACAGAAGATTTGGAAGTCAAGACTAACAAATGTGACAAAGCTTTTTTTTTTTTTTTAAATCAAGAATGCTAATGATCATAAGGCATTCAGAAATCAAACTGATGGGATGGAAAGCAGGCTCCACCTAGAGCATGTCAGATTGTTTTAGGGGCTTCTGAAAGAGTAAAGACTGGGAAATCATCCGCCCACTTTTCTTCTCAATGAACTTAGTAAGGAAAACCATTGTCAGCCATTTTCCCAATATGTCATATGATGTTTCTCCAGGGGAAGTTCAATCTGGGAATTTCCCACAGATGTTGCAGAATGACTAGTCCTTGGGATAAGCGTCAACAATTGAGACAGGAATGTAAATCTGACCCTCATGTTCAGAATTCAAGAATTCATTTCCCTGAATCCAAGAATTCATTTCCCTCAGCTTACATCTTTGTGTCTGAAGGTAACGGGGTGTCACCATCCAAGTGGCACTGTATTTACTCTGGTACCTCCCTCTCTTACCCAGGAACCCACTTATACCCCTCCCCTCTCTCTTCTCACCACCCACAGAAGATGTGAGAGGAAAATCAAGAGAAACAGTGTGCGTACTCTGTAATTTGACTCCACTTGTGTTTTCTATTGTGAAACAGTAATCCTGCCAGCAGAAGCTTCTCAAGAGGCCCCCCACCCCTCACTTTGTCTTTGCTAGGGCAGATAGATAGAAGATGACACAGGACAAGCAGGAAATGTGGGAAGAATGGCAACTGCTGGTTCCTACCTTGGGACTAGTAATAAGAGCTGTAGGGCCCTAACAGACTCCATCCCCAGGGTCAGATTTCTGCAGCGAGCTCTGGCTGGAGAACTGTCTGCGCATATTTCACTTGATTCAAAGGAGTTTTAGCCTCTGGCCTAAAACCCAGAAGCAAACTCTACAGGAAACTCTTGCAGCCTTAGAAACCCATCCCCTGTAGCTAGAAGCCATGTGCAAGCAGCCTTTTGCATAGACTGTTATTCTTCCCTAACAGGGTACTTTATATCACTCCTTTTGCTGAATGGGCTGGGGCAGTATCATCTCCAAGGGGGCAAAAACTGGTTCTGTGGCAGGTGAAAAAATCTGTTATTACACCAGTTTGTCACCTTCGGAAGTGGGCATAGTTCATAAACAGATGTATCTGTGAAATTAAAATGTAATGGGGGAGGCCAGGCACAGTGGCTCATGCCTGTAATCCCAGCACTTTGGGAGGCCAAGGTGAGCAGATCACTTGAAGTCAGAAGTGCAAGACTAGCCTGGCCAATATGGTGAAACCCTGTCTCTACTAAAAATGCAAAAAATTAGCCGGGTGTAGTGGCACACACCCATAATCCCAACTACTCTGGAGGCTGAGGCAGGAGAATCAGTAATGGAGGGGACAATTATGGTAAAAAGATAGAGAAACAGTTATCTGCACAAGCCCCACGCAGGCCTAGTTGTAAATCTATGTTGGATGAAGCAAGTCGGGTTATGAAATGCCATTCCAATCACTTTGAGGAGCCCTCTGCAAAGAAGCATGGGGTAGAGAGAATGTATACCTAAGGATCCAGGCACAGGGCTTCCGTTCCACTCATGAAGAGAAGAGAAGGTGGTAAGGGCTGGGCAGGGCCTACTTAATTGGGCAGCGCAGTGAGCTAAGGCCCCTCAGTCTAGGGCAAGGCCTTGTTTTGTCCCTAAAGCCCCACCTCTAAGGCAATGAAGGTGAGTTTTTCCACATACCTCTGATGACATTAGACTCTCCTTAAGTGAACAGTTGATTCCAAAGCCTTTTGCAGTAATTAAGGGAGAAGAGGGCAAGAGGCTCAGGACAACCTCATGCCTTTAAGCAAAATTCCTACCTAAGTTATAGTTGGCCAGTGATGGACATTCCTAAAGGGGCCAGAAAAATCTATTTCCCATATTAGAGGACAACTTGTACTACGGAGGCTGTCCAGATCCCTCCCACCAGGTATGCCAAGCATCCCAGGGATGTGTTCAGAGAGGCTAAGGAGAAGCAGAAGCCTCCACTCAGGGCTTGTGTAGCTCCCGTCTCTCCTGGCTTTTTATGTGAGCCTCATTTTTCACTATTTTAAGGTTTAATATATATTATATATTAATATATATAATATATATTATATATTATATATATAATATATATATAATATATATTATATATTATATATATAATATATATATAATATATATTATATATTATATATATAATATATATTATATATTAAACCTTAAAAATCTTTTTTCATAGAACTGGGGTGTGATGGTTGGAATTTGGGGTTTTCTGTTTTTCAGAATCCTATAACCAGTGCTATCAAACTCAACCCATTGTCACCACTTGGTGAGAGCTAACTTAAGCCCCTCCAAAAAGAGAATAAGATGGCAACTGGCATAGAAACAAGGCCTCAGGTTTCTATCATGGGGATATTAACCCAGTATTGTTCAACATCAGCCCATTCTGATGACTTCCGAACTGGAATTAGAATGCAGTTATTTCCTTCTCCAAAGGGTAACATTGCCTTTATCACCAGCCCCCCAAAATCTGCTCATATTCTATGTGAAGGGTATCTGCAAAGTCAGGAGACTTAGGATGAACTTCATGTTACTTACATTTTCAAATAATATGCTTGATATATTTTCATGTAAAATACTCCATGTTCTAAAATTAATCTGAAACAATACAAATAAATACACCATAACGTGTCCCAAAAGTCTGGAAACAGGAAAAATTGTGTATTTGTTACATCTTATTTTCTTTAGATTAACAATGGATCCACTGCTTAAACTTTAGAGGTGTATCACCTGAAAAGGTCTGGTCTGGAGGTTGAAGAAAAACAATTAAACAGACTATTTGAAAATGTAAATTAATATATTACTTAATACGTTTATCCAGTGTTTCCTGATTTTGAGGTGACGTTCTGCATTACACACAAACTACAGGACCCAGGATTTCTCAAGGGCCTACTGTGTGTGGAACACTGCTTTATAGACGTTATCTTTGCACAAGAACCTGTGACTTGAGGATAGCAGCCCTGTCTTGTGGATCAAGAAAGTGAGGCTTAAGTGGGAGTTGAACAGTGAGAACACATGGACACAGGGAGGCAATCATCACACACTGGGGCCTGTTGGGGGGTGGGGGGTTGGGGAGGAATAGCATTAGAAGAAATACCTATGTAGATGACAGGTTGATGGGTGCAGCAAACCACCATGGCACGTGCACACCTATGTAACAAAACTGCACGTTCTGCACATGTACCCCAGAACTTAAAGTATACCAAAAAAAAAAAAAAAAAGGAAGAAGAAGAAAGAAAGTGAGGCTTCAACAAAGCAGAGGTTAGAAACTTAAATACCAGAAGAAATCATGTAAATGATTAAAATACAAGGTACTGCCCCGTATTATGATCTGTTCAAGTCAATTATTGCTAGGGAGGAATTCAGGCCCCGTTTTGCCAGATCTTTTGATTTTTTTTTTTTCCAGAGAAGCCAGAAATCTGGATTCATGCCATAATCCTCTGATTTTTATATGTTGGTAACTAATTAAATTTTTATAAACCCTGTGCTGGCCAAGCCAAAGAAATCTGCAAAGCAAATTCAGCAGCAAGCCTCCAGTTTGCAAACTCGGAGTTAAAGTAACTTGCTTATGGTCTCAAATGAGAAACAATAGGACAAATCAGAACCCAGCTCAGCCGGCCTCAACTGTGTCTTTCCTCCCAGGACACTACAGAAGTAAGTAGCAGCACTGAATTAGAAGAAAATCTGTTTGAATGATTCAACTTCTAAAGCTGGTGTAGAACTGGTCTATAGAAGTGGCAGCTGTATGAGGCTCTATAAGGAAGTGAGCAAGCTAGAGGGTTTCCTGCAGGAATGTTAGCAGCAGTGAGCAAGGGGGTGTGGCTGGGAGTTTAGCTCTTAAAATCTTCACAGAATGCAGACATTCCAAATGCCATCTCTGCCCACCTTTTTGATTTAACACCAGCAGAAAGAAAATTAGGAAACTCTTTACCCTAACCTAAAGTCAATTTAAATTGAAGTTGTATCTGAAACTTCCAGATGCAAGAAACCTCCAAGTCTCTTATTTAAAGTGACCTTAACACATACCTCCTCTAGCAGAAATACACTACTGACAATATTAACCCAGGCTGAGGTTTTGTTTGACCATGCACGAGGATTAGAGATCCCCAAAACACAGACACCTGCAATCACCATATCCCTAGGTTCAAAGGACTGACGGTAGCACTTAAAGCTGGATGAACATCTCACTTCGTTTTCCACTCTTGACTGTGAAAAAGGTTCTCTTGAAGCAGCTGAGCCGAATGACTTGCCTTATGGAGAATTAAGGAGCAGCACGCATGCACGCACACATAAGCAGCCATTTCTATAAATGCCTGAGAAAAATCACTCAGCCGAATGGCCCAGAACCCTGGAAACCCTATTCCTGAGTCGGACAGACTCTGGCAGTTCACAGAGGCGTTGCGGCCCTCCCTGGCTGCACGACTGGGAAGCTCCCTGAAGGAGAAAATGCCTTTGCTCAAGGTGGCAGTGGGTGTCGATGCGAACAACTGAACTCCGGGAACATGGCTGACACAGCCAGGCCCGCCCAGCAGCTGTTGGTGAGTAACACCCTCTGGTTAATATACCCCTACTTCACCCCCAGAGCCACACTAAAGGTCACGTCCCCCACTGCTACAAACCTTAAAATGTGCTGTTTTATGGCAATCTAGATGATGACCCCAAACAGAACCAGATTTTGCATTAACCATGGGGGAAATTCAGTCTGATTCCGGTGCCAGCAGCCACCTCCACAAGAACAAGTTTCCAAAGGAAATGGAATGAGACGCAGTTACGTGGCCTTTCTTTTAAAAAGGAAAGCAAAACAAAACAAAAAACCTCAACCAAGTATCACTGTTAAATCACAGGTCCAGGACCTCATCTTAAAAGTATCAAAGTATTACACCAAAAAATCACAACACTTTTCCAACTAACTCCAACAATACCCTCTCAAACACGGTGTCACAGGACAGAGGCAAAAGGCTTCTCTGAGAGGACCAAGTCCCAGCTACCTCATCTGAATGGCGTTTGTAAAAGCAGCTTTCCGAAGATGGTCAGATAGCCTGTCCAAATGTGAATGCTTTCCCACTTTTACCGTACATGTTAAACATAACCAACAGTATTGGCTGACCAAGGTCCCTGGAAGTCTCCAAAGCCTGTTTTATAAGGCAGATAGATGTCTTTCTGGCCAACATTCATTTGTCCAGGCCTGCCTCTCGCCATCCCAGGGAGGAACTATTCCCTGAGGCCTCCAGAACTGCCCAGCATTCGTTACCAAGCTTTGACCTCAGGCAAGGACCACACTTCCTGCAAACAGCCTGATTCAGGGGTGGAAGGTGCGACCTAAGTCACATGGCCAAAAAAAAAAAGTCAGCTCTGAAATCTGGCTCATTAGGAAGGCTAATGAGTGAAGTTAACCCACCATTACTTGATCAAACTCCTCTGCTGCCTGAAGCAGGGTTATTTTAAACCTCTCAGGGGACTCCTGACCATATTTAAAACCACCTTGGCAAGCCCAGAAAAGTAGCAGGCATCCAGCTAAATGAGTCCTTAGTCATCCCTAAAAGGCTCGAAGTAAAGTGCGCCGCGTCCCCCCTCGGTTTTAGCCACTTCTCTGCAACCCGACAAGGGAATTAAATAAAAGATACGCCATCTGACTTCCCCGCTGCCACCGTCTTTCCCAGGTGGGGTGGCCCCACCGTCGCGGGGTGCGGGAGACCCGGGGGCGGGGCGGGACGGGGGAGGGGCGGACACCACTCCCCGCGAAGCCACGCACCGCATTCGCTCTGCCCGCCAGTTTAAGGCTCTCCGTGGCTCCCAGAGGCCGGGGACAATTAAGAAGAGAGTGAGCTTTCCGCCAAGGCACAAATTATTAAAAGAGTTAAAACCGCATCTTATCCAACATGTTTGCACCCTTTCGGCCGAGTGCAGTGTCCTGAACGCCCAGGAACGCTGCCTGGCCAAAGGTTAACTAACCCCAGAGCTCCGGCGGAGAGGGCGACGCCGCTAACCTGTATGCACTCTGTAATGGGCTTTGAGATGGGAGGATTTTCCATAGACTTTCCCACAGCCACTGTAGGGGCACTTGTGCCTCTTTTCGGAGGCGTGTTTCCCCTTCGCAGCCACTCCAGGGTGGAGGAGGGAGAGCGGGCTGGGCGCGCTGCCAGGATCCTGTCTCTCCTCCGGGCTGTGGGAAGGACTCGACCCA
>PVKV010041567.1:0-11351 GCA_004027835.1 Alouatta palliata | reverse complement strand
TCGTTCCCACCATTCCCACCCAGTCTTTTATAAAAGAATGATGAAGAACTTGGGAATTTTAGAAAATATAAGCGGAAAGAAATAGCAGAAGGAATAAAATTTTTAAAAGCTGAGCATGGCCGGGCATGATGGCCCACGCCTGTAATCCCAGCACGTTGGGAGGCCGAGGTGGGCAGATCACGAGGTCAAGAGACGGAGACCATCCTGGCCAACATGGTGAAACCCTGTCTCTATAAAAATACAAAAATCAGCATAGGCCTGTAGTCTCAGCTACCCGGGAGGCAGTGGCAGGAGAATCACTTGAACTCAGGAGGCAGAGGATGCTGTGAGCAGAGATCACGCCACTGCACTCCGGTTTGGAGACAGAGTGAGACTCCGTCTCAAAAAAACAAAAACAAAACGCTGGACATGATACACAAGGTGACCCCCGGAGTAAAAACGCACACCAAAACTAAACTCAGTCCCTGAAGTCCCTGCCTGGATTCTCCCCACCTCCCCAACCGCCATGGGTTCACCTGCACCCACCTGGAAAGAATCGTGACCCCACCCTACAAGCAGAAGCTCACCATCAGTAGCGGAACCCCCACCCCCTGACCCCGCCTCGGACCCATAGCTGGGCTGCCCCTAGAGTTTCACAGGTGGAGAGGGAGCCTGAGAACCTACATTTCTAGCAATTTCCAGGTGATGGGGACACCACACTCTGAAAGATACAGTTCTAGGTCCTGAAAGGACTTCTGTTCTCTTGCACGTTGGTGGGACGGAGTCCTACACTGCAAAGCGCTTTTATTCATGGGTCCCCCTTGGGCTCAGGGGCTGGCAGCACTCAGTAGGGCCCTGCAGGGCGCCCCTTGCTTATGGCTAACCCACAGCCAGAGCCCTGGCCTGGGTGATTCTCACAGGAAGCCATCGGAGCTCTGACACCTCCCTGGAGGGATGAGGCTCTGCAGGGGATAAACTGATTACCAGAAGGGACCAACATCAGTAAGTGGAGAAGCTGCAGTGTAAATTCTAGTCTTATTTTACCTCTAAGGACTTTCTAATTTCCTCTATGACAAGGGCTGTGCTTTACAGTCACCAACAGGAGCTCGAAGGAAAATAATGCCTGCTAGAGACCAAATGCTCATTGAATGGCCTGGGGTGGGGCCAGTTTGGTTCTAAGCCCTCCTCCGAACTGCTGTACAGTGAGCACTGCAAATCCTTGCTTCAGGCTGGGCCCTGTAGGGTGAAACCTGAGGAAGCCCCAGGAACGCTCAGTGTTGGCTTTGGACGGAGGAGAATGCTGGTGGACAAACGCAAAGGGGAAACAGGCCAGCGTTTACTGAGGGGCTCTGTCACCCACAGGACAGGGACGAAGGCTTGCGTGCTTGCGATGCAGGCTTTCCCACCCTCACAGGTTCACAGGTGCGAACTTGCAATTCAGGCTTTCCCAGCCTCACAAGTAAATTGTCTCCAGGTTCGCCATTTCCTTAGGGCTGCCCGGCACACAGCCATTTGGGACGAAGGGCAGCTTCTGAGTGAGTCTTTCACTCCACACACTCAAGCTAGTTTGTCCCATCAGCTCTGGCATCCTGGGGCTAATCCATCTCGTTTTGTTTTGGTTTTGGGAGCTCATCCTGGGTATCAAACAGCTTTCCTAAGGATTTCCAGGAGAAAACATTTTCCTACCACGCAGGAACCTTAACATTTGGAAAAACACCTCTTCATAATTCGCAAAAAACCCCAGTTTCCAGGGAAGTGATCTTCTTATTATGAGAACCAAAAATAAACTTGGAGACAATGAGGGAGCAGTTACCTAGGAAATACGTGGTCGTTACTCTAACTGTGACAGGACGGATCATTAAATCTCTTTCTTAATAGGACACACTTTACTATACCACAGTGCAGGTGAGAGAGTCACAAGACGACTTCTTCCTTAGGCAGAGTCATCCCTGGTGCACAGCAGGGTCTAGCAAGAGTGAGTCAGGTCACCTTTATTTCCTGGCTACTTGGAAGACCTGGATTTCCCAGTTTACAAATCTCAGCTTCCTGGGAATCTGCTCTGATAAAATCTAAATTGTATTTTTTGCTTGTTTGTTTGAGATGGAGTTTCCCTCTTGTTGCCCAGGCGGGAGTGCAGTGGTGCAATCTCGGCTCACTGCAACCTCTGCCCCGCTCCCGGACTCAAGCAATTCTCCTGCCTCAGCCTCTCAAGTAGCTGGGATTACAGGTGCCCACCACCATACCTGGCTAATTTTGTATTTTTAGTAGAGACAGGGTTTCACCATGTTGGCCAGCCTGGTCTCCAACTCCTGATCTCAGGTGATCGCCCTCCTCAGCCTCCCAAAGTGCTGGGATTACAGGCCTGAGCCACCATGCCCAGCCTATGTTGTATTTTTAAAAAATCAGTAAAAATAAACAGATGGATTCTATCCTTTTACCTCCCGCATTGTCTGGAGTAATGAAGCTCCTGGCCTCACCCTCGATCCCAGCACTGAGCTGCTTTTCCCGAATTTTCCCACACTCCTGCTCACTCAGTTGTTAATTTCAATGCATCAATTCTTTTTGAGAAATAAAGTCAGTTGACCCACTCCTGCCGCTGGTTTGTCAGAAAATGAGCACACACAGCACTGATATCACTCCTGCTGCCAAAGCTTCTTCTAGGGGTCTCTCCTTTGATAATGTAGGCATGGGGAGGTGGGGTGCCAAGGGGGATTCTGTCAAGGTGCTGTCCCCCCACCCCCACCAGTTCAAAGTCATCGAGCCGGGAGCCTCTCTGGCCTCCTGGACTGTGCGGACCGCCATGTCTTCCGGTAGGGTCAGGGGAGGACTTCTGATAAATCTGTAGGAGTTTTCACTCAACCACCGGCCCACTGTCCAGCTCGGGTGCCCGAGTGCTGCCTCTGCTGGGCGCCGTCTCTGCTGGGCGCCGTGTGGACGCATCACTGACAAAATGGGAAGCCTCTGGCCCTGGTGGAGTTTGTTCTGATCAGGAGAGACCAGAAAGCAAGAAGCACAGTGAACAAATGCATGATGCCAACGGATGCATAGACTAAGCGCTAAGGAGAAAAATAACAAGCAGGGTGGGGGGTGGGGGTGTTGAGTGTGGCGGACACAGAGGGGCTGCCAGCAGACCTGCCTGAGAGTGACGTTTGGGGAAAGACGGGAAGGGAAGAAGGTGAGGGAGGTTAGCCAAATGGACATCTGGGAAAGAGCTCGGGAAGCAGAGGGGCTGGGTTGGGGGCGCGGCGGCATCCTGCTGCATTCCGGCGTCCTCTGGGGGTCGGGATGGGGTCAGCCCTCCCTGCACATCCCTCAGAGCCCTTGAAGAAACTCCCACACGGGGACCTTCTAAATACAGACAGCACACGCCATCCATCGCCGTGACCATACTGTCCCTCAGAGAAGCCGCTGGCCACGTGTATCCCATCCATATGGAGATGTGCTGTGTGCTATAAGCTTCTGTACACACTAGGTTTCAAAGATTTAGTATGAAAAATGGTGTAAAATATTAATAATCAATACAATAATAATTATTAAAATAGTGAGTTGCCAGTTTTTGACCTTTTTTTTTTTTTTTTTTTTTGAGATAGGGTCTCACTGTGTTGCCCAGGCTGGAGTGGACTGGTGCAGTCATAGCTCACTGCAGCCTCCAACTCCTGGGCTCAGCCAATCCTCCCATCTCAACCTCCCACGTAGCTGGGACTATGTGTGTGCACCATCATATCAGACTAATTGTTTTTTATTTTTTGTAGAGACTGCGTCTTGTCATGTTGCCCAGACTGGCCTCAAACTCCTGGGCTCAAGTGATCCACCTGTCTTGGGCTCCCAAAGTGCTGGGATTATAGGCATGAGTCATGGCACCCAGCGTCCCTGCCCCACCCCCAGCCTTTCTTTAATGTGGCAACTAAATCATTTTAAATTGCATATATAACACAGGCCACCCATGCAACCCTCACTCCTGGGGGATTCTCCCATTGGAAAAAACCAAGACGCTGATCTGCCTGGATTTGCAAACCGCCCCCTGGCCCCAGCGGGTCTGCTGTGCAGAGCGGCTCTGGAGTCTGCTCTTCAGTACTGCACTTGAGTGTACTGTGTACCTCCTGACATGCCAGCAGCACGAAGCTCCTTATTAAACGCTGCCATAACAGAATTAGTCTCCTGTTGATAGTGTTTTCCCATTTTTTGCTATTCTAAGCACTGCTATGAAGATTCTCCTTTCCCCCCACCTGCCTGTGTCTGCCACAGTGCACAGGCTCTGCTTTCCAGCTGCAATAACTAAGCACCCATTTACCCCACGCCCTGACACGCTTAAACCCCCAGCTCCCCTCAGTGGGGTGTGTCTGTGGGCACAGGGCTGTCCTGCCAGGTGCCCTATCCCACAACCTTCCATCTATGGCCTGCTCCTTGTAAACTCTCGGCCTCCCCTCCCCTCCTCTCCACAAAGCCACCCTTATCAGAGGCAGTCAGTCACCTCCACCTGCTTCCCAGTTCACCCCAGGCAAATCCAAAGTCCTCCACTGGCCCACCCTCCTCTACGACTCCTCCCTCACTGTCAGCTCAGGTCAAAGCCCCAATCAGAGGCTCCCCTGGGCGCTTTCAGAAGACAAGAGCTTTTCCTCACAGGTCCCCACCACAGGAGGGACAGCTCTGGGAGGAAAGGGTGCGGCTCTTTTGCCTAAAGCCTGCCCTGACTCACTGAAGCCAGTCCGTTAATGTGCCCAAAGATTACAGAAACAGGGAAATAAGGCGGGGCGCAAAGGCTCATGCATGTAATCCTGGCACTTTCTAAGGCCGAGGTGGGTAGATCACTTGAGGTCAGGAGTTTGAGACCAGCCTGACCAACACGGTGAAACACCATCTCTACTAAAAATACAAAAAAATATATATATATATATGTGGGCAAGATGGCGCACACCTGTAATCCCAGCTACCTGGGAGGCTGGGGCAGGAAAGTCGTTTGAACCCAGGAGGCGGAGGCTGCAGTTAATCGTACTAACCCACAGCTGAAAAGACGAAGGAATGACTCCCCGAGGTTACTGCATGCCAAGCTTTCTATTATTTTCCATTCAGAAAACTTCGGATCAGAGTTCATTTAGAGATGCACGTTTAGACAGGGGTCCTATATTAATGAATATTCTCTGTCAAAATCCTCCTCAAAGTCAGAAAACAACCTCACAGGACTCCTGGGAGAGTCTCCCACTGGAGAAACCTGGAGAAGTGGAGAAGCTGATCTGCCTGGATTTGCAAACTGCCCCACTGGCCCCAGGTAGACCAGCAGCACCAGTGCCCTCCCTGTGAGAGATGGAGCCTCACTCAGTGCCACGCAGTCAGTATCTGCACCTCCGCAGGCTCCCCCATGTGGTTCAGGGCACAGGAAGCTGGGAAGATAGCAAATGGGCCCTGGGGCTGGGGGCCCAGCACAGTCCAGCCTTTTCTCCTCTTGTCTCCTGAAGACTTTCACTGCGGATGTGTGTTAGGGAAGAGGGCAGGAAGAAAGAGACAGGGAGAGAAGACAGAGACTGAGTGATGCCTCCATTCTGCAAAGGAAAACACCGAGACCTTATCTCAGCACTCGAGACACCGGGGCCAGGCCCAGTTATAAATAAGCCTCTGCCTCTCAGAGTTCTGGTCTGCTGTGTGTCTGGCTGCCTCTAACAGCCTGACAAGCGCAATGACTGCAATTCCAAACAAAGCGCTGGGAGTAGGGGGTGAAGACGGAGAGAACTCAGGCGTGGGGAGGGAAAGTGTAGCCTCTGGGCAGACACTCTGTAACAAACAAAAACACAACTCCAGAAAGGGTTTGTGCAAAAGAAACACAAAAGGCAACCCAAGCACCGACATGCAGCCCTCTGTTCTACATTCTCCAGCACGTTCTCAGCCCCACCGCTCTGTGGATGTGCACTCTGGTACCCTGACGTTTGCTCTGACTATGCTGTTACCGTATCTTCATCGTCCTGATTTTAATTGGGTCTGACGGGCCATCAGATTGCCAGAGCTTATTTAGAGAGACCTAATTTTCCCTGATGAAAGGTTGGAGTCCTGTAGCAAAAGCTTTTAGTTTTCTGTAACCGAGAGGGAAGGCAAGCTTCTTTTGAAAGATGACAAAACGTCTAGCTTCGAAGGGTCATCCGGGTATGCCACACAAAGCAGTTTGCTTTCATAGAAAACGATGCCTTTACACAAATCTCCCACTGTGCCACGGGTGACACCATCATTCTAACACACTGCCTCCTTGATCCAGTCATTTTTGCAAAATTAATTACTGCACTTTACACTGAAAAGATCCCCTTAAAGAACGTGTGTGCTCAGGATAGTAAGGGAAGGGGCAAGGAGATGTGAGGAGAAATGGCACTGTTCTCCATGTTCCCTCCCACCTCACTGGGTTCTACGGCCAGCAGAGCTTCAGACACCAAAGGCGTCCATGTAGGGCTCCAGCCCGCTGTCCAATAAATATGTGTGGCATTGACCTAATGTATGTCAAGTCAGCTGAAACCTCACACTTCCAACTACAGTTTTAAGGTTCTAATCTTAAAGTCTTAACAGCTTACACATACTGACCTGAGGATCACAAGGCACTTTTGATTAGTGAGGGTTGAATTCATCTAAAGGACTTCATGAATAAAGACAGCTAGAACCCCTGCTTTCCTGCTCCTTGGTGGAGATTCCAGGCTAGAGACAGGCAGCAAACACCTGCATTCCTGCCAAGCACCAGGCATGGTGCTGGGCGCAGGAAGGACACCAGCGAACGCACCAGCCAAGGCACAGACGCACGCAGCCTCGAGCATCCCTGCTGTAGCCACAGGCCGGCCCCACCACGGACCTCTGGGAACTCAGGGAAGCCGGTGCACCTGGGGCTTCTGTTGCTCATGGGCAAAGTGGGGATAAGTTAGTGGCCAGGACCACTGAGGGCCACAGAACAAGGACTCACTAAACGCTAGTTATTCTCACTGTGATTGAAAAGGTTGACACTCACTCAATTTATGTGTACTTTCTATAATTACTGCACTGATGTTCACCTCACCACAGGGAGAAAGGACACAGCTTTGCATCAGCCCAGTCTAAGGATGCGCCTGGACTTCCCAGTCCACTCAGCTCCTCCAGGCCCCAGGCCCTGCAGAAGCCACAACCTGTGACTAAGACAGTAAGTCACTCTTGGTGTGTTGCAGTGCTATGTGGGGGTGGGAACTTAGTCATGCTAAGGCCAACACCCAGAGCTGTGGAGCTTATTTTAGGTTGGGCGAAAATCAATCTCAGTTTGCAAACATGTCTCAGGACAACAGAAGATGTCCAAAGAAGTAGAAAAAAAACAGCCTGAGAAATAGTCTTTCCTCATTCCAGGCCTGGGGATACAGGAATATAGAAAAGACATTTTCAGTTTTATCTTATAATTAAATATCAACTCTACTGGGGGGAAAAGCACCCCATCACATTGGTATTAAGCCTGGATATCATTATTGCCACCTTGACTCCTATCACCATAAAAAGGCATTTTCCATTCCCCTAACAAAACCATCCAAAGAATATCTGTATAATTTTGAGCAAATTGGATTTTGCTCACTTTTGAGCATTAACTAAATTAAGCAGCCTCACCAAGAAAGGCCCCTGAAAAACGTGGTGGAGGCCTGACATGATGGCTCATGCCTGTAATCCCAGATCTTTGGGAGGCCAAGGCAGGAGGATCACTAGAGGCCAGGAGTTCAAGACCAGCCTCCACAGCATAGTGAGATCCTGTCTCTACTAAATAAATAAATAAAATAAAATAAAATAAAAATTAGCTGGTCATGATGGCGCATTCCTGTCTTCCCAGCTATTCAGAAGGCCGAGGCAGGATGATCACTTAAGCCCAGGAGTTTAAGGCTGCAGTGAGCTATGATGGCGCCACCACACTCCAGCCTGGGTAACAGTGCCAGACCTAGGTGCTCTCCGTGGTCTGCAAAAGAGTATAATATTGGGAATTAAGACCTGTTTTGCTCCTACCACAACCACGAATGCACTGCGTACCCTTACCTAAGTTTCTTCTCTTTGTGAGTCTTTCTCCCTAAAAGAGGAGATGCCTCTCTTGGGGGTCATGTATTTAGGCTTGGAGATGAGAATCGTAAAGCTCCTAGTATACAAAACGTTTTCAACAAATAGTGACTGTGGTCATCTTAATACGTTCAATTTTACCATAATTTCACATCCAACAGAAAATTCCCCTGAAATTAAGCTGGGTGCGGTGGCTCACACATGTAATCCCAGCACTTTGGGAAGCCAAGGCAGGCAGATCACGAGGTCAGGAGATCAAGACCATCCTGGCTAACATGGTGAAACCCTGTCTCTATTAAAAATACAAAAATTAGCTGGGCGTGCTGGCATACGTCTGTAGTCCAGCTACTTGGGAGGCTGAGGTAGGAGAATTGCTTGAACCTGGGAGGCAGAGGTTGCACTGAGCTGAGATTGCACCACTGCGCTACAGCCTGGCAAAAGAGCGAGACTCTTGCTCAAAAAAAAAAAAAAAAGAAAAGAAAAGAAAAGAAAAGAAAAAAAGTTCCCCTGAAATTAATGCTTGAATGTTCATGTGTTCTCTCATTTCTAGCTAATGGCAACAGTCTTCTATGTCAGGGAAAATCAAGCACTAACATAGAATCAGAATAAAATGGTAAAAGAAATGGGGGCACAACAGATAAATTCTGGAGGGGTAACCTACTTACTGTCAGGGTAAGTCTGTGGCAGCTAAGACCAGGCTGTCTGAGCACATCAGGAGGTGAACTTTCTCAAAACAACAAAAAACAAAACGCGTCCAAATGCTCAAAGGGTTCGACATCATACCACTATAGGATAAAGCTGTTTACAGAGTCTACAAAGCAATCTGTGGCTTCGGCTCTGCCAGGGAAGGAATGCCCAGACCACCCACCGTGGCGGGCTTCCCCAGGGACAGCTCAGGTGTGACCCACGTGGGCTCGAGTCCACCATTTTTGATGTCACCTGCAGAGCTGAGGGCAGCTGTCTCCCATTAACTCGAGGCTGTACTCACCAAGCCGTGTTCCCACATAGTATTGGTTTCCAAAGTACCTTTTTCTCCAGAAGAGAAGAGGCGTGGGCTTACTAGCCTCCAATGTGTAAAACTCTTCCCAGGTGGCAAAACCAGGGTAACAGAGAACACAGTAATTCCATCAATCTATGCTAATCTCACGAGCTCCCAAGCATTTTAGCAAACTTTTGGACAATGATTCATAAATATTCCCAACACATACAGCATCTTCGCTCTCTTTTTTTTTTTTAAGTTTTTTTTATTTTTTGTAGACACAGAGTCTTACTATGTTGCCCAGGATGCTCTGGAACTCCTGGGCTCAAGCGATCCTCCTGCCTCGGCCTCCCAAAGCACTGCGATGACAAGCATGAGCCACCTCGCAGGGCCCACAGCACCCAAATTCCAAAACAACCTTGAAACTCTGACCTTCCACCTGCCCTGGTGGCTTCCAGAGATCAGTTCCTCTTCCTGTGCCAAAGGTTTCTTCTCTTTCGCTGCCCGGATAAAGTCAGTCACTCAAGATGCCCCCCCTGCTTCTGAAGGCCTTTGAGAAGCCACTCTGGGTCCCGCCCTGGCCCCAAGGCGGCCCCATTGGACCCCCCATATCTCCTTGCGGGTGTAGGTAACGCGGGCCACGCTCTTTCCACTTCACTCCCCTATTTCTCCAATCCCAGCCTCGGCTGCATCACGTTTTCTTTTTCTGAGAACCCAGCCCTGTAGGAGGAACGCTGATGCCAGGTGGTTTTACTCGAACGCTACCGCCAGAACCCTTCCCCGGAGCGCGGTGGCGGGGGTGGAGGGAGGGGGCGGGCTGCGGGGCGGGGCCTGACACTGACACCCGGGTCTCCCGCGGACCCCGCAGCGCGGCTTCCCACGCTCCGGCGGCTGGCGCTGGGCCTGGGAGGGCTGCGGGCCCGGGGAGCGCACGGAGACGACGGGCCGGGCATCACGTAGGCGCCCGCGTTGGGCGGGGCGGTGCCCATAGCGCCCCAACCTGCGGCACCCGCGCCCGCCCGCGCGCTCAAGGGCGAAGGGAAGGTCACGGGCGCGGTGGGCGGCGCGCCCCTCCCGGTCCATCCCTGTGCAGTGCGCGGTCCCGAAGCGGGAGGAAACCCGGCATCCGGGGCTTTCCGCGCAACCGCGGCAGGAGGAACGGGGCAAATGACAATCAAAACCCGGCTCGGGACCGTAGTGTCTCCAGCCGCGCGATCGCGAAGCTCCCGGGTTGCGTCCGCCTGGGCAGCACCGATCCACCCGCCGGGGGCTGCGCGGGCTGGGACACTTCGCAGTCCGCGCACCGGCGCCCCCACGTGCACCCGAGGCCTGGGCGCGCGGTCACCGGGCCCTCCCCTCCTTCCCGTGTTCCACATCCTCCCCGCGCGCCCGCGTCTGTGGCCCAGGCTCGGGCCTCCCCTTGAGAGCAGCGTCCACGTTTCGGGGTCAGGAAAGCCCGGGGCCCGCGCCGTGCGCGGGTGACGTCCCGGAGTCCCCGTTCCTGGTCCTTCCCGTCCACGGAGGCTGGCGGGCGGGGGAGGCAGGGCCGGGACCCATTTTAGTTTTCGGTTTTGTCACGAGCCGGAAGGCGACAGCCAGGGAGGGCGCAGGAAGCCCTTTTTAAAATCCCCCAGCGGAAACGCGAGGCGCAGCCGGACCGCCCTGGAGACGCCTGGCGGTAACCCGCGCACAAACCCCGCCGCGTCCCGCATTGCAGCACCGGGACCGCCCTCCTCGCAAGGGGGCGCGATGGGACAGGAGGCGCGAGGGGACTTGGCCGTTTCTTCCACCACATTCTGCGGATGGCGTGGGGCGGAGCTGGAGGGGAACCGCTTAGGAAGTGGTCGCGCCGTCCCCAAGCCTCGCAGGGGACGCCTGGCCCCGTCCTGCAGCTCCGAGGCAGAATGACCCCGAGGGCGCTCCAGAAGACCCCCTCTGCCCGGCTCAATTCAAAAATCACACGGGAGATGGGAAGCGCACTCATCTTCCGGATGAAGCTCCTGCCGCCACGTCCTGCCCGCCCCCGCCCGCCCGGCAGGGACCCCGGGGCAGGTTCCTCCGCCGACCCCTCCCCGGCGCGGGCTTCTCCCTGGTCCCCACCGCTTCCCCGCTCCTCTCCCCGGTTCCCCTCATTCCTCCCCACCTTTCCCCGCGTTCCCCCATCGCTTCCCTGCTCCTCTCCCCGGTTCCCCCCATCACTTCCCTCCTCTTCTCCCCGGTTCCCCCATCGCCGTCGCCCGGCCCACCCCCACTCCGCCGTCCGTCCGTCCCTCCCTCGCCGCCCGCCGGGCGCGCACCTTGGGCATCCCCGCCGCTGGTCAGCACGCCGATAGCCTTGCCGGCCCCAGAGAGGTGCTCCAGGAGCTTC
>PVKV010041566.1:0-11285 GCA_004027835.1 Alouatta palliata | reverse complement strand
GGGCCTGGGAGCAGTTCTGGAGAGGGGTGGGCCTGGGAGCAGTTCTGGGGAGGGGTTGGCATGGGAGCAGTTCTGGGTGAGGGTAGGCCTGGGAGCAGGACCGAGGACTCACTGGCCTACAGGGTCTCCCCAGGGCGTTCAAGGTGGGGGACTGGTCGCAGGTGTCCCCTCTGGCCTTTACAGGAGAAAAGTCAGTGACTGTGTGGCTGGTTTGTTTTCCTCTTTCTAATTCTCAAAAGTGCCGTTGGCAGGTGGCCGCAAGCGCGTGGAAGGGCCACTCCTGGCAAGCTGTTCTCCCTTATCTTCTTGGAACAATCTGAACCCTGCCTGGGCCTCCAGCAGTCTCCGCTGGCATGTGGCCTAATCCCGCAGGGCTCCCAGGCGAGTCCACTTGGGAACCACTGAGGCCAGGTACATAGAGAACAATGGCCCCCAGCAGCACTCTTTGATGGTGGTCAATGAAGCGTTTCTCAAAGTTACCTGACCTGGAACCCTTTTAAATGAAGAAGTGGTTGAGCTAGTGTTCCAGAGAACACACTTTGGGAAACACTAGGTGACCCTTTTATTTTTTTTTGAAGTCTCACTCTGTCACCCAGGCTAAAATACAATGGCACAATCTCAGCTCACTGCAGCCTCCTCTACCTCCCGAGTTCAAGTGATTCTCCTGATAGCCTCCCAAGCAGCTGGGATTACAGGTGCCTGCCACCATGCCTGATTGATTTTTGGTTTTGGTTTTGTTTTGAGAGTCTTGCTCTGTTACCCAGGCGCCCACCACCATGCCCGCTAATTTTTGTATGTTTTTAGTAGAGACGAGGTTTCACCATATTGGCCAGGCTGGTCTCGAATTCCTGACCATGTGATCCGCCCGCCTCAGCCTCCCAAAGTGCTGGGATTACAGGCGTGAGCCACTGTGCCTGGCCCTAAATTTTGTATTTTTAGTAGAGATGGGCTTCTGCCATGTTGGCCAGGCTGGTCTTGAACTCCTGGCATCAGGTGATCCACCCTCTTCAGCCTCCCAAAGTGCTGGGATTACAGGAGTGAGCATCCACACCCAGCTGGTCCCTTTATCCTTTAGTGGCTGTTGCTAATTTTCCTCACTCCCCAAAGCATCGGTCCCCATCCTCTGCCCCTCGCTCTAAGCACGGGACCTCCACTTCTCCCACCCAGGCTTCCCAGGAAGCTCTGCTCCTCTGCCATGCCCCCAAAAGAGCATCTCCCCACCACAGCCATTTTCTTTTCCCTCCCCCTACCCGTGCGTCTACACCCGATCTCAGCCTCCCCCACCCCCAGGTCTCCACATCAGCCTCTGTTCCCCAAACTTGCCCATCCTTCCCTCCCAGGGGGAGCAGTCCTTCCTGACCCTGCACGTCCAGCCCTTGCCCCGATTGCTGGTCCTTCCGCAGGAGGTGGGTAGAGACGCTTCCCCGACAACCTCACAATAGTGGCCTTGTCCCAATTCCCAGGGGCCAGGACCTCTGTGTATGGAATGTTCTTCATTTCAGCGTCCCCCCAGGTCCCCATACATGTTTTTAAATCTTTGGTGCTTGATACAACTTGCCCGCCCGGGAGTCCAGATGAAGATGCTATCTGACTTAGCACAAAAGTTACATATTTGGTTATTTTTAGTGTAACATCTGGCATCGTCTGAGACCCCGTGACTTGCAGAACTCCCTGCTCTGATCCTGTTGGAAAAGGACCATCCCCTCCACAGGCCTGTCCTGACCAATTCCAGCCTCGCAGTCCAGCCCCCTTCATTCCTCCGCACCCCTCTGGCACTTGGCGGTTGCCTGTCCTGCCCCTAAAGATGCTTCTGCCATGGACACCAGCAGCCCCTTTCTGGCTGAATTCAGTCCTCTGGGTCACAGGCCCCTGAACCCTACCCCCCTCCCGCTCCTCCGTGCTCCAGCCACACTGGCCGCTTTTCTGATCTCAGGATTGCTTGGCCGATGGTCACATCAGTGCCAGGACTAGCTCATTCAGTTACTTATTCATTCAAGAAATATTTACTGGGCACTACTCTGTGCCAGGCCCAGCAAACACAATGTGGGTTTGTCCAGGCCCAGCTGTTTACCTGGAATGCTTCCCACCCCTCATTTAATTTTAGGTCCCAGCAGTGGATACAAGGCCTGGCCCATGGGTGTATTCAGGGAGTAATGAATGACAGTTCGGTGGATGGATGGATTAATGGCTGATAGACGGATGGAAGGAGATAGAGATGGATGACTGGATGATGGATAAGTGGATAGACAATGGGTGGATGGATGGTTAGATGGATTGATGGATGAAGGGATAAATGATGGATGGGTGAATAGGTGGATGGATGAATAGAGGATTGATGGGGGATGGGTGGGTGGACGGATGCTGGAGAGATGAATGACGGTTGATGGATGGGTGGGTGGATGGATGTGAATGGGTGGATGGATAGATGGATGGTTGATGGATGGGTGGTTGTCTGGGTAGATTCATGGATGGATGCTGAAAGGATGGATGGTTGATGGATGGGCAGGTGTGTGGGTGGGTGGTTGCATGGATGGATGCTGAAGGAATTAATGATGGATGATAGTGATAGATGGATGATATAGGAATTAATGATCGACGATGGGTGGGTGAGTGGATGGGTGGCTGATGGAAGGATGAATGATGGGTGATGGAAGGATAAATGATGGATGATGGGTGGGTGGGTGGGTGGATGGATGCTGGAGGAATTAATGACGGATGATAGGTGGATGGGTAGATGATGGAAGGATGAATGATGGATGATGGGTGGGTGGACGCATAGGTGAATAGATGGATGCTGGAGGGATGGAAAATTAATGATGGATGGGTGGGTGGATGGATGATGGGTGGGTGGTTGGCTGGGTGGATTGATGGATGCTGGAGGAATTAATAACGGATGATGGGTGGGTGGATGGATGATGGAAGGATGGATAATGGATGATGGGTTGGTGGGAAGTAAGTAAATGGAGGGATGCCAGAGGTGTGAATAATTAATGGTGGATGGATGGGAGGATGGATGATGGGTGGGTGGGTGGATGGATGGAGGCTGGAGGGATGGATAATGAATGATGGATGGATGGGTGGCTGGTGGAATGATGAATGATGGATGCTGGAGGAATGAATGATGGATGATGGGTGGGTGGATAGGTAGATGATGGAAGAATGAATAATGGATGATGAGTGGGTGGGTGGCTGGGTGGATGGATGGATGCTGGAGGAATTAATGATGGATGATGGGGAGTGGATGATGATGGAATGGTGAATGATGGATGATGGGTGGATGGGTAAGTGAATGGATGGATGCCAGAGGGATGAATAATTAATGAAGGATGGATGGGTGGATGGGTAGATGATGGAAGAATCAATGATGGATGATGGGTGGGAAGGTAGGTGGGTGAATGGATGGATGGATGGATGCTGGAGGAATTAATGATGGATGATGGGTGGGTGGATGATGGAAGGATAAATGATGGATGATGGGTGGGTGGGTGGATGGTGGAAAGAAGAAAAGGAGGGAGGGAGGGAGGATTAGATGGGTGTTTGGGTCCTCACTCCGAGCTGCGGGGAACTTCTCTGCATTCTCCCACCATGTCTCCACATCACAGCCTGGCACCGAGTTTTTGCCTTTCCAGTGACAGACTGCAGCTTCTCCATTATCGTTCCCATGAGTGGCAGGAGCCCCAGGTGCCTGGCCCTGGGTACCTCACAGAGCAGAAAGGAAAGTGCAGCCAAGGACATTTCAAGGACATTTTCCTGTGCTGAGCTGGAGGGTGGGCAGAAGACAGTGTGGGGAGTTTAAGCAGGAGGCAGGTTTGGGCCGTGGCAGGGCAGCCATCACTCTCTCCAGGCCTGATCATGGGATCACAAACACGTGGGAGTACTTGGGAGTGAGCCCCTTCCTCCAGGACCTCGGGCGAGTTCACACCTACACAGAACTAAACCCCGGGTGAGCGAGGCATGCCCCCAGGGCTGTGTTCGGATATACAGAAGGTGCCGTGATGGCTGCTACTGCCTCCCCCTGCCAGGGCACTGGAAGAGTAGGACCACCTGGGCCCCGCGGGGGAGGGGCTGGCTTGGGTCATGGGGGGGTTTCCTCCAGGTGTGGACTGAGGTCTGCCGCCTCGCTGGGCTAGACTGGGAGCCACAGAGCCCAACTGTAATTCATCCGTCCATTCATTCAACAGTCGCTTACTGAAAACCCGCAGGCCCTGCTGGAGGCCTGGAGGATGTGAAGACCAGACAAACCTTGTCCCTCTGGTTTTCCGTTTCTAGAGGGAAGGGCAAGGGCCAAGGACGTACACTAATTAAAGACTGCATCCATGTCACCAAGGCCTGCGGCAGTCTTGTGAGTCCAGGCACCAGGTCTCCACGAGGTGGATGCCTGAGGGCTGTTGGGATCCCTCCGGAGTCCTTGGTGCTGGAAGGCTCCCAGGTCACAGTGGCTGCAGCCGCCTGGCTGGCCTCATTCTCCAGCCCACGGCCCCCATGTCTGGACACGCCCTGCCCGCTCACCGGGGCTAAGGTGCCCACCTTGGATTCCTTCCAGCACTAGCAGCGGAGTCTTCAGTGGGATTTCTGTGCCTTGACAGTGCAGAGTGGTTGATGTCGAGGTCAAGTGGTTTATGTAGGAAGCTGGGGGTGGAGCCACTGAGGGCGAGTCCTTCCTCACCTGATGCAGAACTCTGTCCTTTCTCCCTGTCCCTGTCTCGCTCCTCCCTCCTTCTCTCCCTGTCTCCCTCTCCCCCACCCCACCTCTCTCTGCCTGTCTCTCTGTCCCTGTCTCTCCATCTGTCTCTGTCTCTCCATCTGTCTCTGTCTCTCCCTCTCCCCTTCCTCTGTCTCTCTCCCTGCCTCCCTCCTTCTCTGTCTCTGTCTCTCCATCTGTCTCTGTCTCTCTCTCCCTCTCCCCCCCCTCTCTCTCTCTCTCTCCCTGCCTCCCTCCTTCTCTCTCTGTCTCTCCATCTGTCTCTGTCTCTCTCTCCTTCTCCCCATCTCTCTGTCTCTCTGTCTGTGTCTCTCCATCTGTCTCTGTCTCTCTCTCCTTCTCCCCCACCTCTCTCCATCTCTCCCTCTCCCCCACCTCTCTGACTGTCTCTCTCCCTGCCTCCCTCCTTCTCTCTCTGTCTCTGTCGTCTCTCCCTCTTCCTCCCTCCGTCTCTCCGTCCCCTCCTTCCCTCCTCCTCCCTCTCTGCTGCATCTTCCACCTATCTTGGCATAAATCTGCGGTTTGACTGTAGATGAGGGGAAGGAGCTGCCCAGGTGAGCGATGCTGCTTTGCTTTTGCAGGGGCGTGATTCCGCTTCATCCAGGTTTGCTGGCCGAGGCCTCCCCGTGTACACATTAAAACTGTAGCCTTCTCATCGCTGTCTGCCTAACGAGATGCACACGCTGCCTTTCACACATCACCAACTTCCATGATTTCCCTCTGTGACTCGGGTTCCCTCCGTGACCTGGGAGGAGAGATGGCACGTTCACTGTAAAGGAGGAGGCAGGGATGGGGGGCGGTCTGCCCAGTTCTCTCGACTGGTGGGGGTGCCTGGCCAGGGCCACAGGCGAGTTGCAAGCCCCTCCGACCATGGCCATGCCCAGCTGCAGGTGAGGCTGGTGGCTCTGAGGGGCTGTGCAGCAGCAGGCGGCCCCTTTGTGGGTTTCAGGAAGCCCTCCACTTGTGAGTCTGGGTGGGGGCAGCCGTGGGTGGGCCTGGGCTCCTTCCTCTCCCTGCTTGTCCGTGGAGGTCTCCATAGTCCACAGCCCCAGTGTGACCCGAGACGCTCAGGCACGCCAGGCTCCATCAGCTGTGGAGATGGCTCACACCCACTTCCCGGCCTCCAGGCACTGGGAGCACTTATGGAGGCTCCAAGGGTTCCCTGTCCCCCAGCAGTGACCTTGACTCTGAGTCCTGGAGGCAGCTTGGCCCCAGCTTGGCTCTGAGCTGAGGAGGAGGGCAGCTGGCCCACCTCTGACCCCTGGTGGGCAGTCTCTGGGCCCCTCATGGTACCTGCATCCTGCCTTCCTGAGGGTGACCCCGTAGCTGGATGCGTGATGTGTGAACCTGGGCTTGGAGCTGAGGTCTGGAAAGCGTTAACTACCCACATGCGTGGTTTTATTTAATTTTGTTTTATCACCAGCAGTCCTAAGCCAGCGTCTTCCTCAGGACACCCTCTGCATGTTCACACAAGGCTTCCAATCCACCAAAGTCACTACCATCCCTGCCCAAAGCCTGGGGGGTAACAGGGTGTGTGTCAATTTCATTTATTTCACAAAGCGCTGTTAATCAGACGGCCCATCTCAGGAGATAAACCTGGAGTATCTTTGCATCCCATGAGATTTTTTAAATTTTCGCCGCTGGTATTTATTTCTCTGCTCAAAACCCTGGTGGTTTTGTGCCCTTTATAAAAAATGGTTTGGTGTCTGACAGGGATGACCAAAAATCCTAAATGTGAGAAGCCGCACAGCATCCGGCCCATTTAGATGAATTCCAGGTCAAATCACAAAGAGCACAGATTCCATAACCTGCCAGAAGCTTCTTTACCATCCCACGTTCACCTGAAAAGGGGGGCCTGCTCTTGCAGCACAGCCCACTCTCACGAAGCATTTGTGGGACGAATTAACGATGTCACTGAGGCCCAGTCCCCGCAGCTCTGCATTCCAGGAGCCACCTCAGAGTGCCACATCGTCACCAACCTCACTGCTTCCTCCCCTCAGCTCCTGTACGAAGAGTGGGCGCGTTATGGGGTCTTCTATAAGTACCAGCCCATCGACCTGGTCAGGTAAGAACGCCCCACACCCTGAGGGAATCAAGTTCCTGGTCCGATGGCAGTCGGATCCGTCCCTGTGGGTTTCAACTGCTCTGAATATTCAGTACCTGGGAGCTTGTGTAGGAAGACCCCAAATGTCCCTGCAGGGCTGACCGTCTGGGCCAGTTTATTCAAATTCCCTGGAGGGCGGGCTCTTTTCTATCATATTCACTGCCTGACCCGGCCTCCCTGGGCGGCTGGAGGGGTTTCCCGCTTTGAGATGTGCAGGGGAAGGAAAGAGCTGCCTCAGATGTGTAAGAATTTCTCCTCTTCCCAGGGGATCTCTGTCCCCACAGGGCAGGAAGGAGGGGTGGATCAGGTTAGGCAGTGTGTCCCATGGGAACTTCCAGACCAGAGCTCGACCGGTAGAAATCCATTCACGCCATCAAGGTGCCAGCCACGCTTCGTATGAGGAGTGGGTGGTTTTCTTAGCACCTCCCAGCCGAGGTTCATTGCAGTCCTTACCGTGAGCAGGGATTGGAACCGACAGCCTCAGGGGAAGTACATCCACACCCAGCAGCGTGGGCCATCGCACATGGAAATGCACCCACCTACCATGAGAGAGAAGTGGGGGCCGGCTGTAGTGGCTCACGCCTGTAATCTCAGCACTTGGGGAGGCTGAGGCAGCGGATCACCTGAGGTCAGGAGTTCGAGATCAACCTGGCCAATATGGTGAAAACCTGCCGCTACTAAAAATACAAAAAGTTGCCCAGGTGCGGTGGCTCACGCCTGTAATCTCAGCACATTGGGAGGCTGGGGCAGGTGGATCGCTTGAGGTCAGGAGTTCGAGACCAGCCTGGCCAACATGGTGAAACCCCGTCTGTACTCAGAATGCAAAAATTAGCCGGGCATGGTGGCACATGACTGTAGTCCCAGCTACTAGGGAGACTGAGGCGGGAGAATATCTTGAACGTGGGAGGTGGAAGTTGCAGTGAGCCAAGATCATGCCACTGCACTCCAGCCTGAGTGAGAAGTGAGACTCCATCTCAAAAAAAAAAAAAAAAAAATTAGTCGGGTGTGGTGGTGGGTGCCTGTAATCCCAGCTACTCGGGAGGCTGAGGCAGGAGAATCGCTTGTACCTGGGAGGCAGAGGTTGCAGTGAGCTGAGATTGTGCCACTGCACTCCAGCCTGGGCAACAGGGACAAAACTCCTCTCAAAAAAAAAAAAAAAAAAAAAAAAAAAAAAAAAAAAAAAAAAAAAAAAAAAAAAAAAAAAAAAAAAAAAAGGAGAGAGAAGAAGGAAGGACCTCAGAAAAGCAGAAAGCACCCCAAGCCTGATGGGGCAGCCCAGGACCCCTCTCTGCTCTGAGACAAGAGACCCACTGCCCTGGTTGAGTTGCTCCTTGCTGGGGGGCCCATGACCTGTTTCCCTGCTGGTACTGAATGACAGTGGGTTTGTCTCTGTTTGGTTCTGCCCCCCGATGTAGGAAGTACTTTGGGGAGAAGATCGGCCTGTACTTCGCCTGGCTGGGCGTGTATACCCAGATGCTCATCCCCGCCTCTGTCGTGGGAATCATCGTCTTCCTGTACGGATGCGCCACCATGGATGAAAACATCCCCAGGTAGGCGGCAGCCCTCCCCCGCGCACACACCAGGGAGCCCTCTCCTGCTGTCCCAGCTGCAGCATTCACTGGGACACAGGCCTTTCACACCAATTCCTGTACAGAGGAAACCTCACAGCAAGCCACGAGCTGTCAGGAAGAAAGGGCGAGGTCCGAAGCCATCTAGGAGTCTGGGTGCCTTCTCAGCCCCAGCTGTGCTAGGCTGTGTTTTATTGTTAAGAGAAAGGCATAAAACAACATCTGACCGTTTTCCTTCTTAGAGGTTGTTTGGTTTGCTTGTTCCTTTTCATTTTTGGTCATTATGTGACAAGAAAATTGTCTGTTTCCTTGTGCGGCCAGGAGGTGAGACGTGAATGCTAGAGGTCTCAGTGCAGGCTGGCACTCTCTCGGGAGGTGAGACATAAATGCTAGTGGCCTCTGTTCAGGCTGGTGCTTGTGGGAGGTGGGACATGAAGGCTAGGGGCCTCGGTGCAAGCTGGCACTCTCGGGAGGTGAGACATAAATGCTAGTGGCCTCCGTTCAGGCCGGTGCTCGTGGGAGGTGAGACATGAACGCTAGACATCTCGGTGTAGGCTGGCACTCGTGAGAGGTAAGACATGAATGCTAGGCCTTGGTGCAGGCTGGTACTCGGGGGAGGTGAGTCATGAAGGCTAGTGGCCTCAGTGCAGGCTGGCACTGTGAGCTGTACAATAGGTTCCACCCGTTCAGCTTCCTAAGGCTACCTGCTTCCCTTATCCCCACGGCTCTGGGAAATGCTGCAGGAGCCATTCCATAATGGAGGATTGCACTCCACAGCATAGCCAGGCATCTGAATGTAGATCCCATGTGCCTTCTGCTGTTCACCAAGGGGATGTCAGATGTCGGGAGCTTGGAGAAGAAGGCCCAGGCTGGAGGCAGCCAAGCCTCGCTCAGGGGTACAGTTCCCCTAAGTGACTCCAGAACAAGAGTCCAGGTTTGCCTGGTGCGGTGGTGCATGCCTGTAATCCCAACACGTAGGGAGGCTGAGGCTGGAGGATCCCTTGAGCCCGGGAGGTCGAGGCTGCAGTGAACCGTGATTGCACCACTGCACTCCAGCCTGGGGGACAGAGTGAGACCTTGTAGCCACAAGAAAAAAAGTCAAGTTTTGAGAAGCTCAGCCTCAGTGTGCAGAGCCCCTCTGGTGCTTTTGCAGCTATTTCTTAGATCTGACACGAACCTGAGGGTAATGTCAGGCTCCCAGCCTCTGGCAGGGACCCTGTGCCGACGGGCAGTGCCTTCAGTGTGCAAATCGCTCCGCCAGGGAATCGACCCTAAAGGTGAATTTGGACTGGCCCTGCCCTGCAGGGGCTTGAAGCCTCAGAAAAGCCCTAAAGTGTCAGTTTGGTTATTTTTCGAACCACTCCTGCCAAGTATCTCTAGAGCAGAGCGATAGTTCGGAAACTGTGTCCACTGAGCCTCTCTGTAAAGACCCAGTCAGTCTTAGCTAGGAAAGAGACTGACTCTTAGCATCACAGAAAGAGCGTATCTGGTCAATTTTTGTTTAAATGCTGTTTTGATACATGAATAGCACCTGAAATATTCCACCCACCTGAATCAAAGCTCTGAGGAATCTGGCTTATCTCCCCTTTGGCGTTATATGGTCCTAGGCAGGAGAAAGCGTTTCCTTTTGTTTGCTGATATGAGGTCATGGGCACTTGGGTTTGGTTGTGGTAAAATCACAGTAGCCCAGATTTGGTGGGGATTGTAATGCCGACTTTAGGCTAAGAGCTCTAAGCCAGCGAGAAATGGTGAGTGCAAGGTGGAGATTCTCACCATGACCCCTGAGGAAGCCTGGAGAACCGCCGTCTTCCTTCCTTCCTCCCCTTGGAGCGTGGCCTCAGAGGGAGGCTCTGCCTCCCAGGGGTTGGCCTTGCCAGCTTGGCCCTTCCACCACATGGTCAGAAATGCAAACAGTAGTTACTCAGGATTCAGCCGCTGTGGGCAGCGGCCAGGCCAAAGCCAAGGCCCCTGCCCCACAGGTGACCTGGAGGGAAGCAGGAGATGCGTGCTCCCCGCAGGGTCCACCCCGTCCCCACCGAACGTGCAGGGAAGCCGGTGCCCAGCGTGGAGCTGCCTGCCGCCCTTGCACCTCTGGGCCTCTCTGCACAACAGAGCTTCCTGCTCTTTGTATTTTGGCTAAAGGTGGTGAAGTGAGAGGCGGAGGAGGATTTAAAACCAGCAGGAAAAGGCTTTTTGTGGGGCTGATGGAGTTTGTGCTAGAAGCTGACGGGGGCAGGGAGGAGAGCCCAGGAGAGCTGCAGGGCTCACGGCAGGCCGTCGGTGTACGTCTGGGCCCTCCCTGTCCCCAGTCCCACCGCTGTGGACTCCAGGCCACCCTCAGGACAGGTGGTCACTGTGGCCTGGGCCACATGCTGACAATGATTGGGGTGGCCTTCCACATGCCTGTTCTCTGAGAGAGGGGCTCGCGTTGTGCCAACCGGGGACGTCCTGCCCCCGCAACACACTGCCTCCTTCTGCCCTTGAGAGGCCCTCAGAAGAGAGGAGCCTGAGTGAGGGGCAAGAGGTGAGCCCCGAGAGGCCAGCTCCTGGCTCTGCTTAAAGCTCGCTGCTGCTGCAAGGCGCTTGACTACTGCATAATGTTGACAAGAGCGTTGGTGACACATGGCGGCTGAGGGCTGCCAGGCGCTGCTCCGAGGGCCACTCGTGTTGGTTGTTGGTTGTTTGATCCTCCTGACAACCTGTTAACATGGCTTTTCTTCACATCAGCAACCCCATTCTGCAGACGGGAAAACAAGGCCGCACAGATCGCAAATGCCAGAGCTGAGCTACAAACCCAGAGCCAGCCGGCTGCAGAGGGCAGGTTCTCCCCCCACCTCTGTGCGCCTGCCCGCCTCACCCGACCCCTGCTCCCATGCACACACTCACACCCACACACACTCTCACACACACT
>PVKV010041565.1:0-11353 GCA_004027835.1 Alouatta palliata | reverse complement strand
AGAGTCTCGCTCTGTTGCCCAGACTGGAGTGCAACGGCACAATCTCGGCTCGCTGCAACCTCTGCCTCCTGGGTTCAAGCAATTCTCTTGCCTCAGTCTCCTGAGTAGCCGGGATTACAGGCATGTGCCACCATGCCTGGCTACTTTTTTTGTATTTTTAGTAGAGATGGAGTTTCACCATGTTGGTCAGGTTGATCTTGAACTCCTAACCTCATGATCCGCCTGCCTTGGCCTCCCAAAATGCTGGGATTACAGGCATGAGCCACCGCACCTGGCCAACATGATGCTTTTCTTTCTCTTCCCTGTCGCAGGTGGCCCTGGTGATTGTCACCCTTTTCAAGTGGTATTTAAAAGGGAATATCTCCTTAAGAACTGAAACCAAAAGTCACTGTCCAAGAAGCTTCTGTTACAGAAACTGGTAGACAACTCTAGGAAGTAGACCCATTAAGCGGTTTCCAGAAATACTGGTTGGCTTACCTTCCTGGGCTGTGTTGGTAGTGGCTAATTTCTATAAATATAATAACACTCTTTTCCCCAGTTTAGTTTAGATTGCTTTCTAATTGGCTTTATATCCAAAAAGGTTCAGGACTTTGGGCTTAGCTCATAGAAAATTTCATGGATGTGTGCTTGGAGTCCATGTTAAATATTTTTCCATATTAAAAGTGAAATATTGATTATTTGAAAAACACTGGCTCATACATTGGCTCAGGTGGCTTCTCTCTCTCACCTCTCTACATTCATTGAGTTGCTGCTTGAATTTAAGTCTTCAATACATAATGCTCTGGATGTGTGGGCCCATGACAAACAACTGACTTTCCCTCAGAATCACCTCTCAAGTCATCCAAATCCAGATGCTTAGAAGTGTTCCCTTTTTGCTCTCCCTTGTCCCCAAAAGACCCAGAGAGTAGGAAGATGTACAGAACCTGCTCTGAGACTGTCTCTCTTCCATCCAGTCCATTAGCACATGGTTTCCTATTACTCAAGGACTGCTTGGCGGGAGCTGGCGTTTGAAGATAAGTTCTGGATATGAACTGAACCTTCTGACTTTCCAGCAAGGTGGCCCAGTGAGAAAATCAACTAAGGTGGTTTGGCTAGGAGCAGCCCTCAGAGGTATTGATAGAAAAGGTTTGCAAGTATCTTACTTTATTCAAAAATCGTAACTTTGCTTAGTGTTGATGAATCAGTATTGGTCACATTTGCCAATTCGCAGGGAGTTGGCATGAAAAATGTGGTGGAAAATTCAAGCTGTGATGTCAAAAGTAACCCATTGAATACTTGGACAAACTCAGTTGAAGAGTTTGTGGTCTTGTCCATTTGAGCTGAGTTCAGGACTGAATCTTGAGTTCCTGAAACAATTTAGCCAGCACTTTGTGACCTATACTTCACGGTCAGATGTTATGTGTAGTAGCATTGTGGAAACTATGGCTAGGCTATGTGACATTTCAATAGTAAGCAGTAGAATGTCAGAAAACAGCTAAACGGTATAATTTAAAAAGTGAGTAGAGAAATTTCAGATACTGGCTACCTAATCATTCATAGCTATTTGGCCACTGTTTTCACTAGATATGTTCCAGTGTAACATAGCATAAACTCGGAGTCTGAGTAGGGTAAGACGGGGTCTGCTGAGGATGCTCGGGGGATGACCAGGTGCACTGGAAGGAGACTGAACTTTTTCACCTCTCAATGAAGGTCCCACAGTTCACATTAAAAGTGGTTTTCTGGCTCAACCAGTAAAAGTGGCTCATGCCTATAATCCCAGCACTTTTGGAGGCTGATGTGTGGAGGATTACTTGAACTCAGGAGTTAGAGACCAACCTGGGCAACATGGTGAAACCCTGTCTCTACAAAAATTAATACAAAAAAAACTAGCCAGGCATGGTGTTGCATGCCTGTAGTCCCAGCTACTCAAGAGGCTGAGGTGGGAGGATTGCTTGAGCCTGGCAGGTTGAGACTGCAGGGAGTAGTGTTTGTGTGACTGCAGTCCAGCCTGGGCGACAGAGCAAGACCCTGTCAAAAAAAAAAAAAAAAAAAAAAAGTGGTTTTCCTCAGTGAAGTTCCAATGTAACATAGCATAACCCTCCAGAGACTTCCTCAGAAGTTTTTCAGAATTGAGTGCAGAAGCCAGGTCTCGTTGTCACCTGATAGCACCAGATAACCCCTTTCTGGGGTCACCCAGTGTCTTGCCATTATTTTGTGCCCTGGACTCAGCCTTTGATGTTTGTAGCCTTTGCTCGAGGCTGCTGTCTAAGTGAACCCAAATGTTCCAGATGAGATGATTCAGGAACAGGTTCACCTAATAACGCTGTTCTCCATCACCACCTCTGCTGCCAGTCAGCTGGAGCGCTGCATCTCCCCTTGCTATTCCTTTCTCCACTGCTGCAGATTTCCTGGGCTCTGAAAAAAGGAGGAGGACACAGACTCTGTTCTTCAGACCCACACACTGATCTACACTATAACCAGTGACCTGAACTCAGAGTCTGAGTAGGGTAAGAAGGGGTCTGCTGAGGATGCTCGGGGGATGACCAGGAGCACTGGAAAGAGAATGATTGAACTTTTAGATAGCAAAGAATGGAGAAGGATACAAATTGTGGAACACAAAGGCCTGAGTTCCAGTCAGCCTCAGTTCCACAGATACAGGCTTTTCCCTGCCCCTCCCTTCCTTTAGCACCACTCCTCCTAAGCACGGTGCATTAAAACTGCTTGCATCCTGCTCTTCTGTCCTGTGTAGGTCTTTATCACCAGGACAGTGTTCCACAGATGAAGAACCCTGTGTCTGATGTGGGCATTAGACATTGTTAGAAGCACTCTCCTATATGCATCTCATTAGACTCTCGCAGGTACTGTGGGGAGCTGTTGTTAGGCCCATCTGAGAACATCGATACTCAGAGTTGTCAATCAGGCTAAAGGTTCAGTAGGGCCAAGAGCACTCCTCCTGGCAAATGAGAAGAGAGAGCTGGTAAAGGGTAACTTTTTCAAACAACCATACAGGCCATGCTGTGACCACAGTAGCTCTGGCAGGGGGTGGAACTGTTTTAGTCTTGGTGCCTGATTGATTACAGCAACCGTTCTATGCTGATATCCTTTTATGATGGCATTGTTAATAAGTTCTAACAAATGAAGATCATTTGTAATAGCAATAATTAGGGAAATGGCCCCTGAGAAGGGATGTGGATAGTTAGAAATAATCACATGTTTCACCCAGGCTTTTGGGGAAGTGGTATAAGGAAGTCAAGGTTGGAAAAGCATTATTTTTCAGAGTAATGCAATGGCAGCCTGGGCTGTGGTTTCCAGAATCAATGCCTTCTGCCTAGGAACCACCTCCCAAGTAGTTACTCATCTTCTACATTTCCTTAAAATGCAACGACCCTTTCCACTTTGCAGACAAGAAGCTTAAAATGTCATTTTCTATTGGACACATGATCTCCTGAGAATTTATTTGGTAAAAGGGAGCTAGATAGTGATTGGCTTCTCAAATTAGGTAGAAGACAGGGTAGACAGGAGATATTTGACATTCTCAAAAGGTACTTCATCTATATTTTCCAAATTTGTGTTTGGCTCACACAGGCTAAAGCATATTTTTAGTTCTTAGAAACTGTATATATAGAGCCTGGCGCAGCGGCTCACGCCTGTAATCCCAGCACTTTGGGAGGCTGAGGTGGGTGGATCACCCGAGGTCAGGAGTTCAAGACCAGCCTGACCAATATGGTGAAACCCTATCTTAAAAAAAAAAAAAAGAAACTATATATATATATATATATATATATATTTTTTTTTTTTTTGATACGGAGTTTTGCTCTTGTTGCCGGAGTTGGAGTACAATGGCACGATCTCGGCTCACTGCAACCTCTACCTCCCAGGTTCAAGTGATTGTCCTGCCTCAGCCTCCCCATAGCTGAGATTACAGGTGTGCACCACCACACCCAGCTAATTTTTGTATTTTTAGTAGAGATGGGGTTTTACCATGTTGGTCAGTGTTGTCTCAAACTCCTGACCTCAGGTGATCCACCCACCTTGGCCTCTGAAAGTGCTGGGATTACAGGCATGAGCCAGTGTGCCTGGCCCAGAAACTGTATTCTTTAATAAGACTCATCATCATCTAATCAGGGAACCAAATAGCAATATAGCGCCCAAGTGCCTGCTTGTCATGGAAAGGAATTTTAAGGTGGAGCTCAGCTCTCTGAGCATTGTCTGGATAATGTTTTTCTTTCTCTTCCCTGTAGACACGCAGGTGACCCTGGTGACTGAGATGACATCCTCTCTAAAGATCTGGAGCCTGCTTTGCGTCCTTTGCAGGCTGTGTGTACACTGCAACAACGTTTACTGGAGAGAATTCATAAAGCTTCATTACTTAAGTCCAAGTCAAGAATTCAAAGATTACAAGTGTGATGTCCTCATGAGAGAAAAAGAAGCTCTGAAAGGCAGGAGCTCTCACTTGTTCTTCTACAGCTTATGGTTCAAAATTCAGCATATATGCATTAATGAGAAGGGGAGTGACCGATATAGAAATGCATATGTATGGGCCCCAGATACCCTCAAAGTACTCGAGTGTCACTGGGAGATGTACAACAATAGGTACACAGAGAGCAGAAGCTTCAGCTACGTTGAATTCCATTGTGGCATAGATGGGTATGTTGGTAGCATAGAAGACTTGAGGATTATAGAGCCTATCAGCAACTAGAAAGTCTATGCACATCCTCAGGTACTGGTAGAGTATTCACAGCTTCCCAAATAGCGGGCCCTGCCTCCATCAATATCCCCTGCCACTCCCCACTTGCATTTATGTGTCAGTGTTTTCCAACTACTTAGAGTTATGTATCTTGTGATTTCTTGATACCAAATCTTTGTCTGGTTTCTGTATCTGTAATACAATTTTGTCCTCATTCGCTACATTTTTTCCAAGATTCAACTCATATGGCATCTGTCCTTGACTACCCTAAGACTTTTCCTGATACTGACTCTCTTTATTCCTACTCAAGCTGAACAACCTTCCTTCTCTTAAATAAATTATATTGTTCTAATGTATGTGACACTTATATATGTATTGTGTGATTGGTATGGGTATGGATGATTTAGGCTATTTTTCCTATGGCTATGCAAGGGGTTTAGGGTGCATTTTATGTGCCTGTGTCTAATGTATGTGATATGTTTATGTATATTATGTGGATATAAATGATTTTGTGCTAAACTGGAGACAAGTAGTGATGTAGGCATTCATTGTGGTATCAATTTCAAACAATCAAAAGGGTCAAAATCCAGTTTTAAAGAGTGGGCTGGGCACTGTGACTCATGCCTGTAATCCCAGCACTTTGGGAGGCCGATACAAGTGGATCACTTGAGGTCAGGAGTTTGAGACCAGCCTGGCCAACATGGTGATACCCTGTGTCTACTAAAAATACAAAAATTAGCCAGGCTTGGTGGTGCATGCCTGTAGTCCCAGTTACCAGGCAGGAGAATCACTTGAACCTGGGAGGCAGAGATTGCAGTGAGCTGAGATTGCGCTACTGCACTGCAGCCTGGGAGACAGAGCGAGACTCTGTCTCAAAAAAAAAAAAAAAGAGTTTATTAAAGTAAAAGTCTGGGAATGGACATTCTGTGGTGCACAGACTCCAGAGAAATGGGGTCAGTACTCCAAAATTGAAAGTTAAATTCTTTTTTATGTAGGAAAAAGAGAAAGAAGTGAGAGAGGATTACATTGTCTATACCAGACTGGTTCAAGAGTTACAACAAATTAATTGGTTACAGTTTTGTCCCCCCACTACATGACTTGTTCTATTTATAATTATTTTCAATCCTTTCCAACTCAAAAGAATGTATTTAACATTCCATCTTAAGACAATGTGAAAGCCGGGAAGCCGAGGTGGTTGGATGAGTTGATCTCAGGAGTTTGAGACCAGCCTGGGCAACATAGTGAAACCCTGTCTCTACAAAAGAAAAGCAAAAATTAGTCAGGCATGGTGGCATGTGCCTATAGTCCCAGCTATTAAGGAGGCTGAGGTGGAAGGATGGCTTGAGCCCAGGAGACAGGTTGTGATGAGCCAAGATTGTGCCACTGCACTCCAGCCTGGATGACAAAGCCAGACCCTGTCTCAAAAACAAACAAGCAAAACAGCAAGAGCAAAACAAAAAAGACAATGTGAAAGTGGTGAAGTCTTTGCATGAGAAAAGGAAGAGGGGAGTTAATTCATAATGAACATCAGCAGTTGAGAGGGGATGAGTTTTCCCTGGCCGCCTTCAGTCATTTACAACATTCCACAAATGCAGGTAAGAAAGAGACTTAATCTCTAATCAGAGAAACCAAGGTACACTTGCCTTGGTTATAGCTGCCTGGTACATGACTCAAGCACCATAATCACATTCCTTTAAGGTTCCAAATAATTTAGAGTCCTAATAACTTAGATTTGAAATTGTAGATTTTTTAAGGAAAATTTGTATTATTTTAATTATTTTTATGTACAGAAAACTCAACAGTGTACTTTTAATCCAGTTTAGTGGCCAGTTCTTTAGCCTTTGCCTTTTTGATCTTGGCGATGCGAGCCACAGACTTGGGACACAGGACATTGCCTCCCCAGTGACAGCAGATCTCATGGCATCTGTCGTTATAATTGGTCCTGACAGCTTCCACCAGCTTAGCCAAAGTGCCTTTGTCTTCTGAATGAACCTGTGTGAAGGTGACAGTGGTGCAGGTCTTCCTGTGGACTAGACGTCCCAGTCTTGCCTTCCCCTTGATAATGCAGTAAGGGACCCCCATTTTACGACACAGGGCAGACAAGAAGACAACCAGCTCAATGGGGTCCACGTTGTGTGCCATCACCACCAGCTGAACTTTCTTGTTCTCCACCAAGGTGGTGATGGTATTAACCTCAAAGAACAAGTGGTCTCTTAGTGAGGGACGTCCCCTTCGCCAGCAGCTTTCTTCTCCACCTGGGCCAACAGTCTCTGCTTCTTCTCTTGTTTTGTCTCTGGTCTGTACTTGTGGGCCAGCTTAAACAGCTGAATAGCTGTTTGGCAGTCCAGGGCCTGGGTGAACTGGTTAATCACAGGAGACACTTTCAGCGGCTTATAGAGGATGGCTCTCTGCCGCTGCAACCTGATATAGCGGGGCCATTTCACAAAGCGGGTGAGGTCTCTTTTGGGCTGGATGTCCTGTCTAATGCCAAAATTCTTAGACCTTTTCTCAAACAGGGGATTCACCACTTTTCTTGGCCTCCTGCTTCTTCATGACAGCATGGTCCAGAGCCACCTTCTTCCCCTTGGCCTTCTTTCTTTTCAGCATCTTGGGTGTGGGAAGAGAGATGAAATTGTAGATTTTAACAGTGTGACACAGATTTCTGGGTATAGTCAGAGCTGACAGTATAATACGCCAGGCTGGAGTACAGTGGCACAATCTTGGCTCACTGCAACCTCCGCCTCCCAGGTTCAAGCAATTCTCCTGCCTCAGCCTCCCGAGTAGCTGGGACTACAGGTGTGTGCCACCACGCCTGGCTAAGTTTTGTATTTTTAGCAGAGACTGGATTTCACCATGTTGGTCATGATCGTCTCGATCTCTTGACCTCGTGATCCGCTCACCTCGGCCTCCCAAAGTGCTAGGATTACAGGTGTGAGCCACCAGGCCCAGCCTGACCCCCCTATTCTTAAACAAACTTTCACCTCCCTACCATTTGCAAATCAGAAGATCTTTGAATCTACCTATGACCTGTGAGCCCTCACTTCAAGATCTTGCCTTATTCAGCCAAACTAATGAATAATCTCCACATACTAATTTACTATTTTGCCTGTAACTTTTGCTTTCCTGAAATTTATTCCTACCTTTAAAAACCCTTACCTGAAGTCACCAGAGAGGCCAGGTCTTCAGTGTGAGCCACAAGATTCTCCTTGCTTGTTGCCTTGCAAATAACTCCCTGCTTTGCCCTGCTGCAGACCTTGGTGTGGCTGTTTGATCTTACTGTGTCGGAGAAACAGACGCCAGTTCATTTCCATAGGAACCATCTCCCCTCCCCTCACCCCACAGAGTCCATCAGCACATGATTCCCTATTATCTAACGATTGCTTGACAATCGTTTGAAGAAAAGCTCTGGATATAAACTGAATATTCTGACATTCTGATAACTCGGTGGTCCAGTGACAAACTCAACCAAAGTGGCTCAGGTAGGAGTAGCCCTTGAGGATGTCGATAGAAAATACATTCAAGGCCATTACCAGCGTGAGCCTGTAATCCAGCACTTTTGAGGCCGAGACAGACGGATCACTTCAGGTCCAAATTTCGAGACCAGCCTGGCTAACATGATGAAACCTCGCCTCTACCAAAAATACAAAACATTAGCCAGGCGTGGTGGTGTCCACCTGTAGTCCTAGCTACTTGGGAGACTGAGGCAGGAGATTCGCTTGAGCCTGGGAAATGGAGTTTGCAGTAAGCCGAGGTTGTACCACTGCCCTCTGGCCTGGGTAACAGAGGGAGACTCTTTCTCCAAATAAATAAATAGAAAGAAGTTAACTTTTGCTTACCGTTACTGAAACAATATTGGTCACATGTACCAATTTACAGAGAGTTGATACGAAACATGGTGGAAATTCCAGATGTGATATGAAAAGGGTTGGCCACCCTTGGCCAACTCTGACTTTTTATCTTGCCCAAAGTCCTATCTAAAGGATCTGGGGAGTCATGCCCTACAAATTATAAATTCTCATTTGATGGGTTTTATTTAACCCTATAAATTGTGTTTGACTTTCTAACCTGACTTTGGCATAACATTACAAGACAAAGAAGAAAATATATTTACCCTAAAACATGTTTCTTTGCCACATCTTGAAATTGCCCTGCAAAGCTGTTCTTTGTAGGGGAAAATCTGCAACTGTGAAGAATCTCAGGCTGGGCGCAGTGGCTCACACCTGCAATCCCAGCACTTTGGGAGGCCAAGGTGGGCAGATCACCTGAGGTCAGGAGTTTGAGACCAGCCTGACCAACATGGAGAAATCCCGTCTCTACTAAAAATACAAAGTTAGCCAGATAATGGTGGCACATGCCTATAATTCCAGCTACTCGGGAGGCTGAGGCAGGAGAATCGCTTGAACCCAGGAGGCAGAGGTTGCAGTGAGCTAAGATCATGCCATTGCACTCCAGCCTGGGCAACAAGAGGGAAACTCTGTCTCACAAAAAAAAAAAAAAAAAAAAAAAAAAAAAAACTCTAATAACATAGCAAGATCTTTTTCTTCCAGACCTTTCCAATCCTAAAGAGATTAAGATTGGAGAGGGAAAAATTTGTCATCTATTGTGTCTACGGGCAGACTTCAAAACAATTGGTCTCCACAATCTTTATTTTAACCTGAACATTCCCTTTCTACCAATCCCAGGTCTTTAGACAAAACCAGTTGTCAGCCAGAAAGTGTTTAAATTCACCTATAGCCTGGAGGCTCCCTTACTTCCCACCAGCTCTGCGTTGTGCCACCTTTCTGGACCAAACCAATGTATTTCTTATGGATTTGATTGATGTTTCGTGCCTCTCTAAAATGTATAAAACCAGCTGTTCTCTGACCACCTTGGGCACATTTTTCTCAAGACCTCCTGAGAGCTGTGTCATAGGCCATGGTAACTTCTATTTGGCTCAGAATAAATCTCTTTAAATATTTTAGAATTTGACTTTTTCCATCGACATTAATAAACTGCCTAGTGAAATTTCAGATACTGGCTAATCATAACTATCTGGCCAACAGATTCACTACCCTTCACCTCTCAATGAAAATCCCACAGTTCACAATGTTATAAGTGGCTTTCCTCAGAGAAGTTTCCCTGTAACATAGCATAACCAATCAGGGACTTCCCAGAACTTTGTCAGAATTGAGTGCAGAAGCCAGGTCTCGTTGTCGCCTGATAGCACCAGATAACCCCTTTCTGGGGTCACCTCACTTTACGATCTTACACTTCTTTTGTGCCCCGGAGTCAGTCTTTGATGTTTGTAGCCTTTGCTTGAGGCCACTGTCTGAATAAACTCAAGTGTTCCAGATGAGAAGATACAAGTACAGGTTCACATAATAAGGCTGTTCCCCATCACCACAGCTGCTGCCAGTCAGCTGGAGCGCTGCATCTCCCCCTGCTATTCCTTTCTCCACTGCTGCAGATTTGCTGGGCTCTGAGAAAAGGAGGAGGACGCAGACTCTGCTCTTCAGATCCACACACTGATCCACACTGCAACCAGTGACCTGAACTCAGAGTCTGAGTAGGGTAAGAAGGGATCTGCTGAGGATGCTCGGGGGACGACCAAGAGCACTGCAAGGAGACTGATTGAACTTTTAAATAGCAAAGAATGGAGAAGGATCCAAATCATGGAAAACAAAGGCCTGAGTTCCAGTCAGCCTCGGTCCCACTGATACAGGCTTTTCCCTGCCTCTCCCTTCCTTCACCCCCAGTCTTTTCAAACACAGTGCATTAAAGCCGCTTGCATCCTACTCTTCTCTCCTCTGTAGGTCTTTCTGACCAGGACAGGGTTCCATAGATAGGAAGTACTGACCCTTTGTTCTGTGTCTGATGTGGGCATTTAACATTGTGAGAAGTGCTCTCACCTACGTGCATCTCATTAGACTCTCTCAGGTCTGTAGGGAGCTATTATTAGGTTCATCTGAGGACATCAGTGCTCAGAGTTGTAAATCAGGTTAGAGATTCAGTAAGGACAGGAACATTTCCCATGGGGAAGACAGAGCACTAGTTTAAAGGGAAGGCTCTTTTAAAAAAAAAAAACCCACACTCCATGCTCTCACCAGAGAAGCCACTGTGGGGGCTCTTTTAGCTTTGGTACTTGATTGATTACAGGAATGTTTCAAATCTAGAATTCTGGCTGGCTATGGTGGCTCACGCCTGTAATCCCAGCATTTTGGGAAGCCGAGGTGGGTAGATCACTTGAGGCCAGGAGTTTGAGACTCGCCTGGCCAAGTTTGGCCAGGAGAAACCCTGCCTCTACTAAAAAAGTAAAACAAAAATTATAGACTTGTGGCACATATACACCATGGAATACTATGCAGCCATAAAGAAGGATGAGTTTATGTCCTTTGTAGGGATATAGATGAATCTGGAAACCATCATTCGCAGCAAACTGACACAAGAACAGAAAACCAAATACTGCATGTTCTCACTCAAAGGCAGGTGTTGAACAATGAGAACACACAGGCACAGAGAGGGGAACATCACCCACTGGAGTCTGTTGGGGGGTGGGGGGCTAGAGGAGGGACAGCAGGAGGTGGGGAGGTTGGGGAGAGATAATACTGGGAGAAATGCCTGATGTAGGTGGTGGGGGGAATGGAGGCAGCAAACCACCATAGCATGTCTGTACCTATGCAAGAATCCTGCAAGATCTGCACATGTAAC
>PVKV010041564.1:0-11352 GCA_004027835.1 Alouatta palliata | reverse complement strand
GAAAATGTGGCACATATACACCATGGAATATTATGCAGCCATCAAAAACGATGAGTTCGCATCCTTTGTAGGGACATGGATGAACCTGGAAACCATCATTCTCAGCAAACTGACACAGGAACAGAAAACCAAACACCACATATTCTCACTCATAGGCGGGTGTTGAACAATGAGAACACATGGACACAGGGAGGGGAGCCTCTCACACTGGGGTCTGTTTGGGGGGGAAAAAGGGGAGGGACAGCAGGGGGTGGGGAGTTGGGGAGGGATAGCATGGGGAGAAATAACAGATATAGGTGATGGGGAGGAAGGCAGCAAATCACACTGCCATGTGTGTACCTATGTAACAATCTTGCATGTTCTTCACATGTACCCCCAAACCTAAAATGCAATAAAAAGTATATATAAAAATAAATGCAGGTAGGGAAGACATAATAAAGAGGAATAATTTGTAAATCATGACAATTTAAAAAATAGGTGTTATTTAGGTCTTTATTAATATCTGCCAGTTCAAAGAAATTTGAACTGAAATCTGCAAAATCACAAGCGAAATCTATTAGAGGAGGTTTTTAGGAGAAAACTAAAACTTAGATGAATTATAAGCTTAATATAGCTGCTTTTTGGTAAAGGCAATAAATGTTCCTGTCTTCTTATGACCAGTGGTACACATCTGTAAGATGGTTCCTAGGATGGGATGAGGAAAGTAATGTCAAAAGCGTAAAAACCAATCTCCTACAGGGTTCAAATCACAGCATGACACTTTTTTTTTTTTTTTTAAAGGCTAGTCAAGTGAAGCAGTGGGAGTGGAGAAGGAACAAAGAAATCTGTAACTGGTTGTGATCAATTAGTTGTAAATACCACTGCACTCGGACGAGTGTTGATGATGCTCATACATGTGCACTCACCCATTTAACTACATTTTTACATACAGTGGGTTTTTTTTTCTTAACATTTAGTCTGATTTTTCTATCACTGATGTATATTTTCCTTACTCTCAATAAAAAGTTATTGTCGTATTTTCTTCCTCTGTATTCCCTTCTATGTCTTAAAATTTCTGGCTTCTGATATGCTTTTTACTTACATATAAACCAAGGGTGTCCAATCTTTTGGCTTCCCTGGGGCACACTGGAAGAAGAAGAGTTGTCTTGGGCCACACATAAAATACACTAACGGTAACAATAGCTGATGAGCTTTAACAAAAATGTAAAATAAAATCTCATAATGTTTGAAGAAAGTTTACAAATTTGTGTTGCGCCACATTCAAAGCTGTCTTGGGTCGCATGCAGCCAGTGGGCACCACGGTTTGGACAAGCTTAAAATAAACCACAGCAGTATATAGTTCTTTTAATTTGAATAATAATAATAAAAATAAAGTGCATTGTTAGTCTTGCATGTGTTTCAATACTTGAGAATAAAAGCTGGATACAATAAATGTATCAACAGGTAAAAACATATGGACAAATTCCTTGAGTATCTTAGCATACACTGTGCCTGATACATAGCAGGCTTACAATAATTGAATGAATGACTGGTTGATTAGCAGAATTAATGACAGAAAGAAACAGGAAGATTCTGGGCATTCTGAGAGGGGCAAGAATTAACCACTAAACAGTTCTTCTGGCACATAACCATACAGAGTAAATTCACTTGCTTTTCTGAAGGAATACTAAAGCTTCCATTCAAAAACAGTAGCTGTATTAACAGCAGCTGTGATATCCCACACCAAAACTAGGCTAGGCAAGAAGGGAACCATATTTGAGAGAGGGATTTCAGACAGACTTTGTTCTCAATGCTAAATTCAGCTGAAGTGTCAGAGTTCTATAAACATTATTTACAGGTATACAAACATGTGGTAAACAACAGAGAGTACTAGTGTCTCAAAAAAGGAAAAGTGCAGCAACACAGGATGGTGGAAATACATCTGAGTACATGAGGTAAGGTGTAAGTTGAAGACATGTATTAAGGCCCTGGGTTACTGAACTTCCAGTCCTCTGGAGGGAGATGAAGGGTGACGGAATTCTTACTTTTCTGTTTCCTACCAGCCTGGGCTAAACACACTGCTCCCATCCAGCTCTCACTTCCTACCCAGTTCATAGGAGTGTCACAAACCTGCCCTTATTCTTTTATTTTTTAATCGTGGTAAATTATACATAACATGAAATTTGCCATTTTAACTATTTTCCCCTCTTTTTTTTTTTTGGAGATGGAGTCTCCCACTGTCGCCCAGGCTGTAGTGCAGTGGTGCGATCTCGGCTTACTGCAATCTCTGTCTCCTGGGTTCAAGCAGTTCTCCTGCCTCAGCCTTCTGAGTAGCTGGGACTATAGGCGTGCACCACCACACCCAGCTAAATTTTTTTTTTTTTTTTGTATTTTTAGTCGAGATGGGGTTTCACCATGTTGGCCAGGATGGTCTCCATCTCCTGACCTCATTATCTGTCTGCCTCGGCCTCCCAAAGTGCTGGGATTACAGGCGTGAGCCATCGCACCCAGCCAACTATTTTACTTTTTAAAAATTTATTATTATTATTGCTGTTATTTTTGAGATGAAGTTTCACTCTTGTTGCCCAGGATGGAGTGCAGTGGCATGATCTCAGCTCACTGAAACCTCTGCCTCCTGGGTTCAAGTGATTCTCCTGCCTCAGGCCTCCCCAGTAGCTAGGATTACTGGTGCCTGCCACCACATCTGGCTTTTGTATTTTTAGTAGAGACAGGGTTTCATCATGTTGGCCAGGTTGGTCTTGAACTCCTGACCCCAGGTGATCCACGTGCCTTGGCCTCCCAAAGTGCAGGGATTACAGGCGTCAGCCACTGCCCCGGCCAACAATTTTAAAGTATATAATTTTAAGTGCACCATTCAGTGGCATTAAGTACATTCATATTACTGTACAAACCATCACTACTTTCCATCTCTAGAACCTTTTCATCATCCCAAACTGAAACTCTATATCCATTAAACAATAACCCCCATCTCCCTGTCTCCAGTCTCTAGAAAACACGTATTTGCATTGTGTCTCTATGGATTTACTTATTCTGGAAATTTCATAAACATGGAATTATATAATATGTGATCTTTTGCTTCTAATTTCTTTCACTTAGCATAATGTTTCATTGTTCAACTCCAGTGTAGCATGTACCAGTCTGTTTTATGACTGAATAATGTTCCATTGTACATAAATAACATAGTTAGTCAATCTAGTGATGAACATCTGGGCTCTTTCCACTTCTTTGCTATTGTGAATGAATGATGCTGCTCTGAACACGACTGCATGTGTTATTTGTTTAGCATCCATTTTCAATTCCTTTGTATGCATACCTATGAGCAGAATTGTTGGGTCACATGGTAACCCTATGTTTAACTTTTTAAGGAACCACCAACTTATTTTAAAAGCAGCTGAGATACTTTACATTCTCACCAGCAACGTACGAGGATTCAATTTTCTCCATGCCTTTACATTTCTTATTTTCTGTTGTTATTGTTATAGCAATTCTAGTGGGTGTGCAGTGCTATCTTCTGTGGTTTTGATTTTCATTTCCCCCATGAATGTCTTTTCATGTGCTTACTTACAGTAAATCTTCTTTGAAGAAATGTCTACTAAAATCCTTTGCTCATCTTTCAACTAAGTTTTGTTGTTGTTATTGAGTTGGACTTCTTTATATACTGTGGTTATTAATCCCTTATCAGATAGATGATAGAAAATATATCAACCAGGTGCAATGGCTCACGCCTGTAATCCCAAAACTTTGGGAGGCTGAGGCAGGTGGGTCACCAGAGGTCAGGAGTTCAAGACGAGCGTGGCCAACATGGCAAAACCCCATCTCTTCCAAAAATACAAAAATTAGCTGGGCGTGGTGGTGGGTTCCTGTAGTCCCAGCTTCTTGGGAGGCTGAGGTGGGAGAATGGCTTGAACCTGGGAGGTTGAGGTTGCAGTGAGCCGAGATCATGCCACTGCACTCCAGCCTGGGTGACAACAGTGAGACTGTCTCAAAAAAGAAAAGAAAAATATATATGCAAACATTTTCTCCCATTCTGTGGGTTTCATTTTTACTCTCTCTCCTTTTTTTATTTTAGAGATGGGGGTCTCACTATGTTGCCCAGGGTGGTTTTGAACTCCTGGGCTCAAGCAATCCCCCTGCCTCAGCCTCCCGAAGTGTTAGGATGATAGGTGTGAGACACTGTGCTTGGCCCATTTTTACTCTCTTCATGGTATCCTTTGATACACAAAAGTTTTTAATTTTGATGAAGTCTAAGTTATCTATTTGCTTTTCTTTTGTTGCCCAAGCTTTTGCTGTCGTATCCAAGAAAACTCGCCAACTGCAATGTCACGAAGCTTTCCTTCTGTTTTCTTCTAGTATTTTTATAATTTTAGCTCTTATATTTATATCTTTGACCCATTTTTGTAAAATTTTCTATATAGTTTAAGATAATAGTTCAACTTCACTCTTTTGTAAGAGGATATTCAGTTTCCCCACCACGATTTGTGGAAAAGACTGTCTCTTCCACACTGAATGATCTTGGCAGCCTTGTTGAACATATCTGACCATACATGCAAGGATTTATAACTAGGCTCTCTATTTTATTTCACTGGTCTATACATCTGTCCATGTGCCAGTACTATAGCTTTGTAGTAAGGTGCAAAATTAGGAAGTATGAGTTCTCCAACTCTGTTCTTGTTCAAGTTTTCTTTTTCTTGTGGCTCCCTTGAGATTCAATTTTGATGGGGACTGCACTGAATATGATTGCCCTGGGTAGTACTGTCATTTTAATAACATTAAGTCTTCCAATCCATGAACATAAAATACTTTTCCATTTATTTAAGTCTAGATTTCATAACTGCTGACATTTTGCCATATTTGTTTTACCTCTGCAACATTCCACTTTTTCACTTCCTATTTTAAGCAACAGTAATCTTCTGGTTCTCCCTACTTTGGGAATACTCCTTTCCTGGTTCTGATTCCTCAGTTTCTCTCCTAGATGTTTTTCTTCTATGTGCTTCCCTGATTTTAGCTATCCAATGTATGTCAAGGTCCCCAGCAGTTACATCTCTAGTTCTGACTTCTTTGTTTTTTTTTTTTGAGACAGAGTCTTGCTCTGTTGCCCAGGCTGGAGTGCAGTGGCATGATCGCAGCTCACTGCAACCTCTGCCTCCCAGGTTCAAGTGATTCTCCTGCCTCAGCCTTCTGAGTAACTGGGACTACAGGTGTGCACCACCATGCCCAGCTAATTTTTGTATTTTTTTAGTAGACATGGAGTTTCACCATGTTGGCCAGGATGGTCTTAATCTCTTGACCTTGTGATCCACCTGCCTTGGCCTCCCAAAGTGCTGGGATTACAGGCGTGAGCCACCACACCTGGCCTCTAGTTCTGTTTCTTAAATTATACATTAACGATTATCTGCTGAGTGTTTCCTGATATACGTCCCACTTGTATCGTAAACTTGGCACATCCCAAAATGATTATATATCATTCTCTCTGCCAAACTATCACCTCCTAACTGTGCCCCATATTTTTGTTAAGTGTACCTCTCTCCTCCAATCACCAAGTAGACATTTTTACTTCTTCCTCCCCCTTATTGCATTATCCAGTCAATTGACTTCTTGACTTCTGAACATTCAAGATTTGTCCAGTCTCTCCTCTGGTCTCTATTTCTACTAGCTACTTAATTAAGGAATTTATCTCTTACTAAGATGATTGCAAAAATCTTTTTTTTTTTTTTTTTTTTTTTGAGACGGAGTTTTGCTCTTGTTACCCAGGCTGGAGTGCAATGGCGCGATCTCGGCTCACTGCAACCTCCACCTCCTGGGTTCAAGCAATTCTCCTGCCTCAGCCTCTCTAGTAGCTGGGACTACAGGCACGTGCCACCATGCCCAGCTAATTTTTGTATTTTTAGTAGAGACAGGGTTTCACCATGTTGACCAGGATGGTCTCGATCTCTTGACCTCGTGATCCTCCCGCCTCGGCCTCCCAAAGTGCTGGGATTACAGGCGTGAGCCACCCAGCCCAGCAGATTGCAAAAATCTTCTAATTGGTACTTCTCTTCCTTTTGATTTTGTATACTTTTGCAGTGAAATGTTTCTAATACATAGACAATATCACTTCACTGCCTATATGATTTTAACACTTTAACCTCTCCTTCAAGATCTATGATTTGGCTGCAACCTACTTTCACAAACATGTTTTCTCTTTATCATTTTAAGTATCCTTTGACCCAGCTGACCTAAATTACTCACTGGCCCTGATAATATGCTTTGAGCAGTTCTGTCTCAAGAATGATTTATTCCTCAGTCTCCGGAATGTTTTCCCCACCCCACTTCTAAATCCTTCGCAAAAATCTTTTTTTATTTTTCCCCTAGGTGGAAGTAATCTTGCCATCTGCTAAACTGTAACAGTACTTTAAACCTCTCACAAAGTGCACCTCAAAATATGCTTATTTAGCTCTTTGTCTAACCTTTTCAACTAGATGATATAGTGGCAGTGGTTAAGAGCATGAGTTCTGAAGCCAGTGAAGTGGGTGTGAATCATGGCTATGTCATTTATTAGCTAAGTAGTTTAGGAAAAGTTGCCTTGCCTCTCAGTTTTCTCCTGTGTAAAATGAGGAAAATAATAGCATCTACCAAATGGAGTTGCTGTGAGAATCAAATAAATTAATACATATGAAGTGCACAGAACAGTACCAGGCACATAGTAGCCACTTAATAAATGTTAGCTAATATTCAGGACAAAATTGAATATGTCTTATTTATCACTGTACTACCTACTCACACTGTTTTCCACCAGCAGTTAGACGGCAACTTTTTTATTTAAAAAATTATAAGCAACAAAATACTAGATAATGTAAAGCATTATACAACCAAATATAAGATTAAGTGGCACAGAAATGTGCTACTTAATGGGAAAGATCATTGTAGGATAAGTTTGTAAGAAAATATTTTATGAAAGAGGGGCTCCCCAATGAAATGGTGTTTAAAAGACCTAATGTGAGAGAAGCAAATCGGATGAACTGATAGGATAATAGTCAAAGTATTAGCAGGCATGAGATAATAAGAGACTGGACTGGGATGGTAGCACTGAGGGATTTCAAAAAAGAGATGAAAACACAGAGAGATAAAGCCAGGATAAATTGGACTTGTAAAACAGTAAGAAGTTAAAAAAAAAAAGATATATAATTCTGAGTTTATGGTATTGTCAGAATAAGGTACAAGTACAGATATAAGAAAGCTGGGAGAATTAAGTTCAGTTTTATCTATGTTGAATTTCAGGTACATTGAATGCCATCTTATGGCAAGGTCCTGTAGACAGCTATAAAGATAAGGTGACAGGTTTTAAAGATGTAAATTGAGAAGTCCTCAGGATAGAATGAAATGAAATGAGGCACAAATGAACTGGCAGGAGTAAATATGGAGGATGAACAGAGGATGAAGGAGTATAGTTTGTGAGAAAATTCCACCTCTGCCTTCCCATAATTACAGATAGTCTCTAATAAGATTAATAGTCCAATTATTAAAAACTGTCAATGAATGTTCTGATGAGGAATACATACAATCTCAAAAATTGGGAACATCCAGTAAAATCTGCCTATCTCTCTAGTGATAATATAACTTTCATGAGAGCAGGGGTCATTATGTTCTCAAATGTATCCCCTGTGCTTAGTTCAGTACCTTACACATAGTAGTCAATAGCTTTCTTATCAGCTGAAGGAATAAGCAAAAAGCAGCGAAAAGTATGCTTGTGGATGAAGAGTATCAATATTAAATACCTAGAATGGTGTGCATATATTAAGTGAAGAGCCAGCATCAGAGGTATGAAATCCTTGGAAACATATTATTTGGAATTGAGGAAAAATGTCTCATGAATTGAAATTTAAGTTGGAACTGGAGGAAGTATGTATAATTATTGGAATAAGCTTAATTGTATTTTTCATCACATACATGTATATATTAGTAAGATGATCCAAAACATTTATTTAGCTAATTCTTTAAGCTCAGTGAAGTCCCAGCTTTTAGGTGAAGAACTAAATTTTTTATTCAAATCAAAGAATACAGTGCTGACTTCTAATAATCAAAATTCTAGTTTGAATTAGTACATTTACTTAGAGATTTTCTTTCTTTCTTTTTTTTTTTTTGAGATGGAGTCTCGCTCTGTCACCTAGGCTGGAGTGCAGTGGCATGATCTCGGCTCACTGCAACCTCCACCTCCCGGGTTCAAACGATTCTCCTGCCTCAGCCTCCTGAGTAGCTAGGACTACAGGAGCACGCCACCAGGCCCGGCTAATTTTTTGTACTTTTAGCAGAGCCAGGATTTCACTGTGTTAGCTAGAATGGTCTCGATCTCCTGACCTCTTGATCCACCTGCTTCAGCCTCCCGAAGTGCTGAGATTACAGGCATGAGCCACAGTACTTGGCCTATTTAGAGGTTTTCTTAATGACCTCAAAATTCAGAAATGATATTACGATCTTTTTGTTTTTTAGAGGAACTCTCACTGTGTCACCCAGAGTACACTGGCATGATCTCTGCTCACTGCAACCTCTGGCTCCTGGGTTCAAGTGATTCTTGTGCCTCACTGATATGGTTTGGCTGTGTCCCCACCCAAATCTCATCCTGAACTGTAATAATCCCCATGTGTCAAGGGTGGGGTGAGGTGGAGATTAATGAATCATGGGGGCAGTTTCCCCCATACTGTTCTCAAGGTAGTGAATAATTCTCATGAGATCTGATGGTTTTATAAATGGGAGTTTCCTGCACAAGCTCTCTTTCCTGCTGCCATATAAGATGTGCCTTTGCTTCTCTTTTGCCTTCCACTATGATCATGAGGCCTCCCCAGCCATGTGGAACTGTAAGTCAATCAAACTTCCTTCCTTTATAAATTACCCAGTCTCGGGTATGTCTTTATTAGGAGCATGAAAATAGACCAATACACTCAGCCTCCCAAGTAGCTAGGATTACAGCTATGCACTACTATTCTCAGCTAATTTTTTTGTATTTTTAATACAGATGGGGTTTCACCATGTTGCCCAGGCTGGTCTCGAACTCCTGGCCTCAAGCAATCCACCCACCTCAGGCTCCCAAAGTGCTGAGATTACAGGCATGAGCCACTGTGTCTAGCCCAATCTTACTGTTATTGGACAGTACTTCATTTGCGCAGGTTTGAGTTATGTAAGGAGACATGAATATTAAGATTTTTAAAAGTACACAGAAAATAATGGCAATCTAAGAAGTTTCAGGCAGAGACACAGCACTAAAGTGACTATACTATAATTAAAAACTATTTTTCAACTTTGCATTTTTGATCCTATCAATCATTTTGAAACATATGTTGATTTTCAAATCAGTTTGTTTTATATTTAGTTTTCTAATACACCCAGAATAGGCCACCCCCCCAACCCCATTAGAACAGATCTCAATGATACTATCATTTAAGAGAAAAAAATGGCTGTTTTTTTAAAAATAATAGATTTTTGGTTGGGCATAGTAAGTCATGCCTGTAATTCCAACACTTTGGGAGGCCAAGGTGGGAGGACCAATTGAGCCTGGGCTCAATACCAGCCTGGGCAACATAAAAAACCCTATCTCTACAAAAAAATTTTAAAAATTAGGCATGGTGGTACATACATGTAGTCCCAGCTACTCAGGAGGCTGCAGCAGGAGGACTGCTTGCACACAGAAGGAGCCACTGCTTAGCTGCAGTGAGCCAAGATCATGCCACTGCACTTCTACCTAGGTAACAGAGTGTGAAAGTCTGTCTCAAAAAATTTACATGTATATACACAGATTTTTAAACTGCTTGATGGAGGAGAGATTATCTGGGTTTGGTAGTTACGTAAATACAAACATAAAAGCCTTCCTAGGTAATATACTCTATTTGGGGGCTTTTGTTTGTCCTTTCAAGTAGCACTAGTGACAAGATGATAAACTGCAAATCTGTTTCGTGTGCCATTGCATAGATTCTAACCCTCCATCAAGCAAACTAGAGGGGAAAAAACGTCACTTTTAAGTAGTTAATAAATGGTACACTAAAATTCCTAATTATGATGTCTACATAAATTACCTAAAAATTAGATCTTTTTTTGAGATGGAATCTTCCTCTTGTTGCTCAGGCTGTAGTGCAATGGCACGATTTTGGCTCACTGCAAACTCTGCCTGCCTCCTGGGTTCAAGCAATTCTCCTGCCTCAGCCTCCTGAGTAGCTGGGATTATAGGCAACCACCATCACACTTGGCTAATTTTTGTATTTTTAGTAGAGATGGAGTTTTGCCATGTTGGCCAGGCTGGCTCGAACTCCTGACCTTGCGATCTGCCTGTGTTGGCCTCCCAAAGTGCTGGGATTATAGGCATGAACCACCATGCCTGGCCTAATTTTTGCATTTTTAATACATACGGGGTTTCACCATGTTGGCCGGACTGGTCTCGAAATCTTGAATTCAAGTGATCCACCCACCTCAGGCTCTCAAAATGCTGGGATTATAGGCATGAGCCACCTAGCACATCATTTTTCAAATTGGGCTCTAAAACTTAACCAGTGGTACTTAGAAGTATAAAATGTTAATTCAATTTTTGTTGACTGTGAAATGTTCCAAGGCAATTGTTTTGATGCAGAAAACAATTGTAAAAAACACTCTGGTAATTTGACTGAATTAAAGAAACTTTTGAAAAAAGAATCATTTGAGCTTCAGATTTCCTCAAGCAGCTCTAGATTAAATTGTAATTTCTAAGTAGAATATACATAATTGAACCATATTTAGTTATGTAAGATCTATAACGCAACAGCCATGATCCTATTAAAGGTAGATTGGTATAATGATTAAAAGTTCTGGGGTCAAACAAACCTCCTTTTGATTCTAAGTTTAATTAATCACTAACCGATAAACTTGTGTAAAAAATATAACTCATGTTAACTCATCAGTAAATTGGAAATAATAATGTTATCTCATATAGTTGATGTAAAGCTTAATTGAGGTAGTTTATTTACAATGTGTGTGAATTGAGGGAGTTCATGTACAAGGCCTGTCATATAATAAAAATAAACAAACATTAACTGCTATTATTATCACCATCTTTTAACTGTGAAGGTGGCTACCTGCTATTTTATTGGAACTGCTTTAGAAAACAATTTTGGGCTCTGCCAAAAATCATTTAATATGGTAAAAAAGACGTAAAGGGGGCCGGGCGCGGTGGCTCACGCCTGTAATCCCAGCACTTTGGGAGGCCGAGGCGGGTGGATCACGAGGTCAAGAGATCGAGACCATCCTGATCAACATGGTGAAACCCCGTCTCTACTAAAAATACAAAAATTAGCTGGGCATGGTGGCACGTGCCTGTAGTCCCAGCTACTCGGGAGGCTGAGGCAGGAGAATTGC
>PVKV010041563.1:0-11357 GCA_004027835.1 Alouatta palliata | reverse complement strand
GAAAAAATGCTCATCATCACTGGTCATTAGAGAAATGCAAATCAAAACTACATTGAGATACCATCTCATGCCAGTTAGAATGGCAATCATTAAAAAATCTGGAGACAACAGATGCTGGAGAGGATGTGGAGAAATAGGAACACTTTTACACTGTTGGTGGGAGTGTAAATTAGTTCAACCATTGTGGAAGACAGTGTGGTGATTCCTCAAGGACCTAGAAATAGAAATTCCATTTGATCCAGCAATCCCATTACTGGGTTTATATCCAAAGGACTATAAATCATTCTACTATAAGGACACATGCACACGAATGTTCATTGCAGCACAGTTTACAATAGCAAAGACCTGGAACCAACCCAAATGCCCATCGATGATAGACTGGACAAGGAAAATGTGGCACATATACACCATGGAATATTATGCAGCCATCAAAAACGATGAGTTCGCGTCCTTTATAGGGACATGGATGAACCTGGAAACCATCATTCTCAGCAAACTGACACAAGAACAGAAAATCAAACACCACATATTCTCACTCATAGGCGGGTGTTGAACAATGAGAACACATGGACACAGGGAGGGGAGCATCTCACACGGGGGTCTGTCGGGGGGAAAAAGGGGAGGGACAGCCGGGGGGTGGGGAGTTGGGGAGGGATAGCATGGGGAGAAATGCCAGATATAGGTGAAGGGGAGGAAGGCAGCAAATCACACTGGCATGTGTGTACCTATGCAACAATCTTGCATGTTCTTCACATGTACCCCCAAACCTAAAATGCAATAAAAATATATTTAAAAAAAAAATAAAGGGCTCTGTTTGTGTACAAGTATGTGAGTAAGGTTCATGTGATCATTGTCCTCTACAGAGTCTTCATGAAAATGAGAGGCACATCTCCAGAGGCTACAGCAGAAACAGAATGTTCAAGCAAATAAAACATCCATAGTAGAAGTACCCATGCACAAAACTGTATTAGGAAACACAATGTAGTTGAGGGAAAAGAAAGCTGTCCTCATTTGGTATGAAGTAATTTTAAAATTGCAGCTATTTAAGCATAACTAAGACGGTTGATTTTTCATAAAATAAGGAATAATTTTATCTTAGGTCAAAAGCATTAAAAATAAAATCCTATTTTTCCTTTGGAATTCACCCCATAACTACTATTCCCCTCTTGTCAGGTGCCCTTTGAAATTGTTTCTGATCATCTTTGCAGAAAGCTTCATTTCCTTTTCGGTAGCCTATTTACTGATGATGTTGTGGTGTAGAGTATGCTGACAAAGCAAAACGGAGAATTGGTGGCAACTAACCACATCATTAAAGCCAATAACTTCAGGTAATTCAGGTCAACAAGGGTACTGGGTGTCAATTATTTAGGTGGCTATCTCAGCTCATTTCAATAAAGAGACCCTGTTCTTTAATTACCCTCAATTAATACTAGCACCAGATCTATTAGTTAGATATGCTTCTATATGTTCTATGTCATTCTAACTATTCAGGTTTCAGCTTTTTAAAAGCCAAATTCTTGGATACTTACCATTATGATGTCACATAATTAAACAATAAATAATTTTATGTCAGTGGATTGCATGCTTATTACCTGAGTCTTATGCATAATGAAACAGTTTCCTAGAAGGAACTGCCAATGGCGCAATATTCAAGGGTCAAGTTATTGTTGCACAGTCATCAACAAGTTAAATCAAAACTAAGTTTTTCTGTCTCACTGTAGCATAAAACTTCCTTCACAGTCTGGTCAAAGCTCCACATCCCATCAAACTCTTGCCCTCAAAAACCTTAAACTCAGTTACTGACTAGAAGCTTCTTCCTGTTTTCTGAACAACCCATTATGTAGTTTAATATGTGTTGTTCCTTCAACTTGGAGTATTCCACCCGTTCTTCTCCACCTAGTAAACTTGTCTTAATGCCCTGACATCAATACTCCCGTGACTATCCCTTCTTAGCACTTGGTCCATATCTCTTTTATCTGCCTCAACACACGCTATTAAGTAGTTAAGTCCTTCTCCTCTACTGGACTGTGCATACTTTAAAGGATATGAAGCTATTGAAATCCTTGAGGAAATCTAAGATGAAAAGATTACCTAAATCTGTGGAACATAAATTCTTGAGGGATAGTGGGAAACTGGGTTATCTGGCACATTAATGTTCTCCGATTTGCCTAATGCAGAATGTAGGATAGTGGCTGAATCCCTCAGCTTTGCAGTGCATATATTTTCCAAACTTCCTTGTCAGAGCTTAATTACAATGCTCTTGGTAACCTAGATCCTTCATGCACAGGCACAACAAACTGAAAAGTGATATTAAGGAATCCATACCTATGTAGAAGAGCATTATTTAAGCAAAGCAAAAACGAAACATGGTTTAACTTTAAAAAATGAAAACTTGACCTTTTATTAGTCTAATGTAGTCCTACTACTCTATGCCAAAGGTAGCAAAAGCCTAGATCATGGAAAATAGGTTTTTCTTCCTCAGTTCTCGGTATAGCAGCCAGAACCTAAAGCACTTTTTACTCTAATCCTTTTCTGTCTAAGTTCTACTATAAGACTTTTATAAACTAGTGTTTTTCTACATTTTTAATAGACATTATTTTAAAAGGTGGTAAAAGAGAGAAAGTATAATCCACTAATCACAATTTTTGTGATTTCTATGTATTATATATAAACATGACTCAGATGACTATTTTCTATGGTACCAATAAATGTGGAGTATATCAAAAGGCACTTCAAATGCAGGTAAATGTTGCTATGCAATAAATTAAAGAACTCAAAGAGCATATAGCATGAACTAATTCAAATTAAGTTACATATAATTTTATTTGTCTGCTACTTGGAAACAAGAAATGTTTGTAATTATGCAGTACACATCCAGAACTAAATTATGACATACTTAACCAGCATTTCATTGATGTCCATTAAAAAGTGAATTGCAAAAGTATAGGATTACATGGAAATGTTGGGTGTCATTGTAATTAATCTATTACTTCCTCTCTATATTTGTGGTGCAATACTTAATCATTACTTTCTCTCTTCTTCACACTTTCTCTCAGTAAGACAAGTTCTAAAATACTAAGTCGTGTATGAGCTATTACATAATCGTTCTTTTATGGCCCACAGAGACACTACCCTCCAGTACATTCCTTTGTGAAGTAATTTGGGTTACCTTGGATATGAAAAGTAGCTCAACCAAAGCACATTCCACAGTACAGCCAAGACTCAACAAAGAAATACAGAGTACTGGGATGGCCTCTGTCATAGATTAAACTCCAAGGATCCCTTATGAAATGATGAGGTTCTTCAGTCAGCTAGATGGTTTTAGCAAAGATCAGTACAAATGTTTGGAAAAATAAAAGTTGAATGTAATCTTTAGGATAAGTCACAGAGTTAGGTTATTTCTGATACAACAAAATTTAGTGTTTCATTGGTGTTTCAGGTATCTTTCTAACCCCAACACTTAGTAGTTTAACACCCAAACACTTTGTTATTTCTCATTATTCTGTAGGTTGATTGGATGACTCTTCTGCTGATCTTGGCTGGGCTCGTTTGGGCAGTTACAGCCAAGTGGCAGCTAGTCTAAACTGGAAATTTTAAAGTGGTCTCACTCCATGCCTGGCAGTCAGCGTTGGCTGTTGGATGGGAAGACTGGAACTCTTTTTGCCACATGATCTTTCATTTCACAGTTCTATGAAGAAGGATTGTCTCTGGGTTCTATGACAGCAAAGAAAAATCTTCAAAACATCTTGAGGCTCTGGAATTCATACAACTGTCACTTCTGCTACATTCTATTGGTCAAAGCAAGTCACACATCAGCCCACATTCAACAGAATGGAGAGATAAACTCTCCCTCTTCATAGTAGGACCAGCAGCATCACATTACAGAAGGGCATGGACACAGGGTAAAATAACTCATTAAAGGACATTATGAAAACAATCTACTGCAAGAGGAAATGTTATGAAGGGAATTCATCTTTATTCTGTTGGGTAGGAATTGCACCTACCCTGTCCCTACAGAGAAGAATGTTAGGTAGTTTGTTTTTGGTTTTGTTTTTGAGACAGCGTCTCACTGGGTCGCCCAGGCTGGAGTGCAGTGGCATGATCTCAGCTCGCTGCAACCTCTGCCTCCCAGATTCAAGCAATTCTCCTGCCTCAGCCTCCCAAGTAGCTGGGACTACAGGTACGTGCCACCACGTGCAGCTAATTTTTTGTATTTTTAGTAGAGACAGGGTTTCCCTATGTTGCCCAGGGTAGTCTCAAACCCCTAGGCTCAAGCAATCTGCTACTGGGATTACAGGAGTGAGCCACCATGCCTAGCCAAAATGTTAGTTTTGATTTCAAGAAGAACTAGTATGAAATAAGACTAACCTTTATGTGCATGTTTTTGCCTAATGTTCTCTGAAATTCATATTTAAACCATGAAACTTAGAATTGCTCCCAAAGGATTAGAGGAGTTCCACCTACAATGAGTAGAATGCAAGATGGTGTGCAATGATCCCTTATCTTGCAGGTTATAAAAATCTATCTCATTGGATAGATTCATCTGTCTCATTGGATAGATCTCAGATAGCTTCAGTAACAGACATGAGGGAGAGATATCTCATCATAAAGAATCAAATGAAGGTAGAGGAGGCAAACTTTCAAAATTCAAATTTTTAATGATATATATAATATTTAAGAGGATAGATTTTTAATAAATTGTGCTAGGAAGTCTAGTGAGGAGTCTTCAAATGATGGATAAAAATTGCAATTTTTGTGCCCAACTCTTTACTGCCAACAATGATACATAACATGACATGAACATAATCTTTAAAAGAATGAACTGACAAAATTTCTGCAATAAACATCTTCCAGGAATGATGAGGTTTTATCTATGTAAAACGTAACTGATCAGAATTCCATACAAACCATATACACACCATGTTTTAAAGAAGGTCACTTAAGATAAAATCAAATCTAGTCTTCCAAATTATATGTCTTTACTAATATATAATATTTAAACAAATAATATTGCATTTATCATGTACTAATTATAAATCTTTTGAAAAAGGTTAATATATTAATGCATTTGCTTAAAAGCATAAAATATAGTTTTATATAGACTTTTAAACTTTTAAAAAACAGAAAAGCTAGTCCTAGTTAATCATGAGAAATGTCCATCTTTAACCTTTGGTGATTTAAAAGAAAACAGGTTGATGATGGCTAGAAATTAGATTCATATATGATTTGCCTTATTTTCAATTTTCTTTATGTCAAATGTCAAACAATTATAAATGTGAAATTACCAGCTACAATAAAAATCTCACTTTTCAATCATTCAATTATTCGACAAACCAATTTTGTTGGATACCACCCTTGCAAAACAAGACAATGGGATGATGAATATCATACCAGAGTTTGGCACTGGGCAACTTACAGATACATTATATTTGAAATTGCTTAGTAACATTTTTCAACTATTAATAATTAAGTTCAATTGAGAAGTTCAACAGAGTTGAGTTGCTGAACAAAATTCAGTTGCTATCTTCCTCCTATTATCCTGGAGTTTTGAAGATTTATTTCCTATGTTTGTTGCCCTACATTTTCTTTCCCAAAAGTCAGATATTAAAGGAAAGTTCAGACATGAAATCTGGTAAGAATCAATCAAATTAGCAACTCACCATGTCATCTTAAAAAGTAACTGATGCAGAATTCATGGAGAAACTTTGGGGATTTCAAATTATTTTCTAGACTAATAGTTTAAAGTCAGGCTCCAAAAAGAAAAGTGGTTTAATGTAAACCCATCTGATGTTACTGGCCAGTCCTTTCTTCTTGACACTCTCAAGGCATCAAGAAGTACATACTTTGAGTAGTGATGAGGACTGCTGCAGTAAAGCACGTGGATCCCTTTAAAAGGCCCTTGTAGAGTTATATATATATATGGCTAGGAGTAAAATCTCTGCACAGAACTACAGTTTTATCGCTATGAAGTTAAATGGCCTATACAAAGAAATGTTGCCTTAATAATGTGATTTAAGTAACTGAATTAGCCAGCCAAAACCAAAAGAAAATTGTATCATTTAATAAGTGCTTGGCAATTTTTTAAAAATTAAGTAAACTAGAATTTATGAATCATGAGTGCCATATAAAAACTAAGTAGAGGGAGGTGGCTACTTTATTTGACTTTAAGGATACTAAAAGATTTATACTATTAGCAAATAAAATTCAATATATAAAAAAAATTATAGGCCATGATCAAACAGGATTTATCCCAGTCATGCAGGCCTGGTTCAACATTTGAAAACAATTAATGTAATCAATTATATCAAAAGGCTGAAAAAGAAAAATTACATGCCCATACCAATAGACAGAGAAAAAGCATTTGACAAAATCTAACACCTATTCATGATTTAAAAAAAAAAAAAACTCTCAGTAAACTATGAATAGAGAAGAACTTTCTCCATGAAAAAGAATACAAAATCCTACAGCTAACATCATACTTAATGGTGAGAAACTCAAAGCTGTCCCACTGTGATCAGTAGCAAGACAAGAATGATCCCTTTCCCTAGTTCTTTTCAACATTGCACTGGAACAGGAAATAACTAGTACATAGATTGGGAAGGAAAAATAAAACCATTTGTTCACAAATAACATGATCATCTATGCAGAAAGTCTGGAAGAATCAACAAAAAGCTAGAAATAATAAGAGATTATAGCATGGTTTTAGGTTACAAGGCCAATATATAAAAGTCAGTTATTTTCTTATCTACCAGCAATAAACAAGTGGAATTTGAAATTTAAAACATAATATCATTTACATTAATACCCAAAAGCCTGAAACACATTGGTATAAATCTAACAAAATATGTTAGTCATGTGAGGAAAACAAAAGTTCGATGAACAAGATCAACAAACTAAATAAATGGGGTGACATTTCATGTTTATGGATAGGAAGACTCAATATTGTCAAGATGTCAGTTCTTCCCAATCTATAGATTCAATGCAATTCAAATTAAAATCCCAGCAAGGTATTTTATGGATATAGGCAGTGTGATTCGAAAGATTATATGGAGAGATAAAAGACCTAGAAGAGCCAACACAATAATGAAGGAGACAAAGTTGGAGAACTGACACTACCCAAATTGAAGACTTAGTATAAAGCTGCCATAAATAAGACATTGTGGTATTGGAAAGAGAATAGACAAATAAATCAAGGAGAATGAGGGTCCAGAAATCAAACCACATAAATACAGTTAACTGACATTTGACAAAGGAGAAAAGGCAACACAATGGAGCAAAGATAGCCTTTTAAACAAATGGTGCTGGTACAGCTGAATATCCACACATAAAACATAAATAAAACTACACACAGTTTTATTTTTCACAAAAATAACTTAAAATGGATCACCAACCTAAATGTAAAATACAAAACTATAAAACTCCTAGAAGACATCATAAAAGAAAACCTGGAACACCCTGGGTATGGCAATGACTTTTTAGTATAACGCAAAGTCATGATCCATAAAATAATTGATATGTTGGACTTTATTAAAATTAAAAATGTCTGGCCTTTTAAAGAAATTGACAAGCGAATGAAAAAGCAAGCCACAAACTGGGAGAAAACTGCAAAGCCCATATATTATAAACAACTGTTATCTCAAATATATAAAATCTCAAAACTCAACAATAAGCAAATAAACAACCCAAGTAAAAATAAGCCACAACCTTATTAGACACCTCATCAAAAAAGATATATAAATAGCAAATAGTCATATGCAAAGATGCTCTATATCATAGGCATCAGCAAAATGCAAATTAAAATAACAATGAGATACTACTACATACTTATTAGATGGGCCAAAATCCAGAGCACTGACAACAGCAAACGCTGGTGAGGATATGGAGCAACAGGGAACACTTACTTGTTACTGGTAGGGATGGAACATGATACAGTCACTTTGAAAGACAGTTTGGCAGTTGTTTTCTTTTTTTTTTTTTACAAACTAAACATACTCTTACTAAATGATCCAGCAATTATACTCAGTATTTGTTTACCCATAGGAATTGAAAACTCATGTCTACACCAAAACCTTCACATGGATGTTTATAACAGCTTTATTCATAATTGCCAAAACTTGGAAGCAATCAAGATATTCTTCGGTAGGTAAATAGATAAATAAACTGTAATACATCCAGACAATGGAATATTATTCATTACTAAAAATAAATGAGCTACCAAACCATTAAAAAGGCATGGAGGAATTTTAAATGCATCTTGAAAGAAGCCAATCTAAAAAGGCTATATACCGTATGATGCCAACTACGTGACATTCTGAAAAAGGCAAAACTCTGGAGATAGTAACAAGATCAGTGGCTTCCAGGGACTATGAATAAGCAGACCACAGATGATCTTTAGGGAATGAAAGGTAATCTGGATAATTTTGTAACAATGGTTACATATCATTAAACATTTATCCAAATCCATATGATACATGCAACACCAAGAGTGAGCCTTAATGTAAACTATTGACTTTGAGTGGTTGTGGTATGTCAGTGTAGTTTCAGCAATTATAATAAATGCACCACTCTGCTGGGGGATGTTGATAATTGGGGAGGCTGTGAATTGTGGGGACAGGGAGTATAATGAAAAATCTCTGTGCTTTCCGCTTAATTTTGCTGTGAGCTAAAACTTCTCTAAAATAATAAAGTCCTTTTTAATAAAAGGACTCATTTAACAAAAGAATATCAAAATATTCACCCAAAAAAAAGGAAAGCAATGTTGTCCCCAAGGTCACTAGTGCCAGATGTTATTCTTCTTGATGTATACTTGTTGGCAGAACCTCAGAGATTATAACCTTCAACACGTGAGACTAAGTAAAGTAAAACTAGGCTGAAATAAAGCAAAACAAAGAGACGACTGTGCAGTCACTGCCAGAGCAAAACTACCAACCCATGGGAGAGGCCCAGGAGTGATAAAGGAGACACGTTAAAGACTACCTTCCTATTTCACTAATTTGTCTAGAACCAGCTCTGCGTGCCCAAAGGAGTCTTTCCTCTGCAAACATGGCATTTTCTTCAACACTCAAGATCTAAAACCTAGGCTCCACTTCTATGCCTCCAATGGTTCCTAGTCTGTTTAATGGGACTCCCAGGGGACCTTTAACCCCTTCCTGGTCAGCAACAGAAAGATTCAGAACTCAGCATTCAATCCATGATCCTTCTCACTAGTCCCAAATATCAGGGCACTAACTCAATTCTCTTGTATTCATTTGCTTTGTTCTTCAGTTCCTACCTCTTCCATTGGTCCTCCCTGTGCCCCTGAACATACCCTGTTCATTCTCCTTAGTATACCTTTGTGCCTAGTTTCACCTCCCTTGGTCCAAATTCAGTCTTTCCTTTAAAGTGCAGGTCAAGGACCATTTGTTAGACAAAGTATTTCCCAATACAGGCTATGATGCTTTCCCTCCATACTGTAAACTCAGTGCTTTCCATCAATGCTATACCATTAACTCTTAAATTGCTTTATGACTGCTAGTTTTATCTTCTATTATTGTAATTTATGAGGCATAAGGCCATGACTTAAGACTCTTTTCCATATGCCATCATGCTTTACACAGGTCTATACCTAAATAAGCCATTTATTAAATATTTATTGGTTGTTAGAGTGACTCTTATCTTTGACTTCAGTTTCCATCTCAATTCAATTTCCTCTCAAAGAATCCTACATGATCAAAGCAATGAAATTTAGAGTCAGACTCCTTTATTTTCCATCTATGTAAGTATAAACAGCTAATTGAAAATTTAAATAACAGAATGCAGCCCTGAAAGCTTTAACATGCCAACTAAATAAATGCTTATGATGCGCATACATACCTGTGTGCTCCAAAGGGTTAATGCTCAATGATGGGTTTTTAAAGCTCATTAATTGTTATATTGCATCCTTTTATCTAAATTGTTAGTGGCCTGCTTAGTCGATTGAAACATATTGCTTTGATATTAAAGCTGCAATCCAGGCCTTTATTTCTGGTGTATGTTTTATTCAGAAATGGAAGTACTTCTGTACAGGGCAGTGAAGATTGCTCTGGTGAGCTTAACAACTGACTATGCCTCATGGTTAAGAGCAGGGACAACAAATCCAGGCCAACAATTAACATATATAAGAAACTTTGCAACAAAATACACTAGTCACAAGGGCATACAGTTGGGAAGTAAAGTTTATGATTTCATTAGTAATAGATATGACTTTGATTTCTAATTGAACATCACATCCACATTCTTAAATACCGGTGGTTTTTTTTTTTTTAGAAAAAAAAGTAACTATTGAAGAAAATGAGAAAGGAGGGGGAATTAATTAGCATAGCCAGATTATTATTGATCAAGGTTAAGTCATGTTTCAGCAAGCTAAATTCAGTCTGAAAAAGAAACCCATGGCATTTTATATTAAGACTTAATCATGAGCTAATGAGCATTACAGTAAGAGTAATGGTTCAAAGGGTAGGCTTTGTTTTCAGGTTTATAACAGAAATGAAAAAAATTGATTCATTTAACTCCCAATAAGTAAGTAATGTAACATATAGGGCATTGTCTCCCTGCCTTTAGAAGCTCTACTCATTCAAATACTCTTACTTTTTACTGTAACCCACAGTTTGGGTCTGTAAAGAAAACCCAAACCATGTAAGGATGGCTCAGCCAGTCTGACCAGCTTATAGCTAACTTACTGTTATATGATCTGGTAAGATCCCAACTACATCATTAGTTAGATATCATGCAACTAACCTAGTAGGATCATAAAGTGGGTCGGAAAATAAACATGTCATAGAATAACTGATCTTGTCATATTATATGAAGAAAACCTCAAAGTTTTCTTATGAATTCAAAGTCTTTAATGAGCATTTACAAGAAGACAAAGATTTTGAAGAAAATATATTTTATTGCTCAGTAAGCACGCTGACTAACTTTAAAAATCTACCCTAATTTATTTTAAATACTGGGAAATAATCTGGCCAATTCAGCAAACAAGAGAACAGACCCATATATGCTAAGAATGTGTTCCAAAGAATGCCTAGGGAGCAGGGGAAGACTTGAATAGAATTTGGGGAGGGGGGAACAAAAAGCCAGAGAAGAAATCAGAGGAAAGAAGATGGTGAGTTCTTTCAAAATTAAAAAAGTAACTTAGTGAGAGCATTTTGGTCCCCTCTGTAGGGACATGGATGAACCTGGAAACCATCATTCTCAGCAAACTGACACAAGAACAGAAAATCAAACACCGCATATTCTCACTCATAGGCGGGTGTTGAACAATGAGAACACATGGACACCGGGAGGGGAGCATCTCACACTGGGGTCTGTCGGGGGGGGGAAAGGGGAGGGACAGCGGG